>VZUI01087987.1:0-71768 GCA_013401135.1 Cettia cetti | reverse complement strand
AAAAAAAAAAAAAAAAAAAAAAAAAAGACAAACCAGAAAATAAAGGGGATAGATAACCCACGGGAAAACAGAAAATTAAAAAAAAAAAAAAGAACGAAAAACCCGTCAGAAAAGGAAAAAAGGAAAGACAGATGTGTGCCTATGAATAACCTTCCAGCGCCTTGGTTATATCAGCTGTATTTCAGGTGAATCTGTTTTACAATAGACTAGTTTTGCATTTTTAAAGACTTATATAGCGTTTTTAAATGTCTGAGGTGTTTTACTACAAACTGTACACAATATTTGTGACCTAATTTGTATCGAATTGAGCAGTCCAAACGTTCCTCCCTTCCCCAAGCACCGGCAATGTTACGCAGCGGGGCCGGGGCAGGGCGGCCGCGGCCCTTCCTCACCCCCCTCCGAGGAGATGGGGCTCCCTCCGCGCCCGCGGAGCCCCGCACCGATGTGAAGAGCAGGCTTATTTGTTGCAGCTTTTTTCTTCATTTTTCGAGAACTTCCCAACACTGTAAAACGGTCGGGACACAAGCCCGACCTCTCCCCTTCTTCTCTCAAGGGGAAAAAAATTATATATATATATATATATATATATAAAAAATAATTATTTCCAAGATATTTACCCGAAATTAAGTATCACAACCAAACCCGTGGCATTTGCCAGTCTTTTTCTTTCCGAAGATGTGTTGGGCTTTTTGATCAGCGCCAGACTGAGAGGTCTGTAGTAAAACACCTTTATCCTTCTGCGCTTTCGCTTCGGAAATCGGTTTCTCTGTATTTTGTTTCGATAGTGAAGACGAATGAGGTGTCGTGGGGGAGGGAGGGAAGGAAACAGAAAACGCCCGCATTTGGTTGACGCTGAGCTTCTTTCCGCGTCCAAGGGAGATGCTGGATTTGTGGAAAAGCTTTTCGGGGATAAGGTGGTGGGGGGGAAAGAAAAAAATAATAATCACCTACAAAACAGGGAGAAAAAAAACAACCCCCAACCACCTAAACTAAGTCACTCAAATGCCAGCACCGGGAGCCGTTCGTCGGGCGCAGGGAAGTGCCGAGCTGCACCCGCCCCCTCTCTCCCCCTGTCCCTCCCAGCCCGTGGCTGTGTTGTCCCCAAGGGCGGGGGGTCCGTGTGTGTCTGTCTGTCTGTCTGTCTGTGCGCACCCCCCGAGCCCCGCGCTGCTCCCGCACTCCCGGGGCCGCCGGGCAGGGCCGGGCTCCCCCCGCCGCTCCCGGGGCTGCACCCGCGGCCCCCCGAGGGCCGGGCCGGTCCCCGCTCCGCAGCTCTCGCACAGCATCCTCCCCCTCTCCCCTCCAGATTTTTTGCTTTCGACATTTATATTTTTCAAGTATTTTTCAGTAAGCGCTATTAAGAAAAAAAAAAAAAAAAAGAAAGAAAAGGGGAAAAAAAAGAAATTAAGAGAAAAAGAAAAAAAAAACTCGACACTGAGGATCTGCCTATTTCTGCCAACTTTATAACTGTACAGTTTTGTATATTAAACGTTTTTTGGAAGTTATTAATTTAAAGAAAGATCATTTAGTTTATTCATTTAGTAACTGATGTATAATAAACGCTATTTTCATTAAAGGTTGCTTTTTTCAACTATTTTATCCAAAATTGCCTATTGCAGTTGCCAACAATTATTTATTTTCAATAAATTCCGCATTATGTTAAAAAAAAAAAAGAAAAAAAAAACCGTTTCAGAAGGAAACAAACAAACAAAAAAAAGAAGCCTAAATGGGTGTCGGATAAAAATAATAATGAAACACACGAGTGGCTGTAACGTTTGGTTGTCGACCAGTTTTAGTCAAGGGGTTTATATTGACGCAATATTTTATTGTTGTAAAAGGAAAAAAAAATTAAAAAAAGGTTTAAATAAACATTTTTACGAAAGAAAAACAAAATAGCTGGAAAACTGCGGGTGCGTGGTTTGTGCGCGGGCCGAGCCGGGGTGCGGGGGCTCCTCCGGCCCCCAGCCCCGGGCACGGCCGGGGGGGCTCTCGGCAATGCCGCTGACACCTGCCGCGGCTTTGGGGTGGGGAAAAAAAAAAAAAAAAAAAAGCGCTTTTGGGGCGGAAAAAGGGATGTTTGCGGCTTTGGCGGGGCTGGGCAGCGTGTGCCCGTGGCTAGAGCCGCGTGTCGGTGCGTTCTGTATCAATATTTGTGCGCGTCCCGGGGATGCGGCGCGCTGCCCCCGCTGCCCCGGCCGCGGGTCCCGGCCCCGGGGAGCGGCAGCGAGCGGGGCACCGGGCAAGTTTCTTTTGTTCCGCCCGTCCCCCCGCCCACCCTGCCCGGGCCGGGAGCGGAGGGGCCGCAGCGCCGAGCCCCGTCCCCGCCCCGGGCCGCTCCCCGCGGCGGGGAGGGCAGCGTGCGGGAGGAACAATAACACTTAATCACATCGAACGGCGCGGAACGGGCCAGCTCCGGGCCCGGCAGACGGGTGGGTGCTGGGGGAGGCAGGGAAACGGCAAAAACTTCAAGGGATCGCCAGCGAAACGGCCTTTTATTATTATTTTTTTTCTTCTTCTTCTTCTTCTCCCCCTCTCTGAAGCCGAACCTCGGAGAAAACAATACCCAACCCTTCTGCCGGCAGTATAGGGGGGAAAAAAATTACCTTTAGGAATCGTGAGAAGCGGCCCGAGCAGGGAGCGAGCTTCGTCTTCAGTAAGCAGCAGCAGCAGGACGCAAGTGGACAGGCGCCTTCCCACTGCACTGCCAGCACACCAACCCTCCTGTACCTGGGAGCGAGAGGGATTTGGGATGCGAACAGTGGGCGATGCATTGTTTCTGAACCATAAAACTGATTTATTTCACTGGTAAATCTCAGTGAGCTGCAGCACCGCGGCCTTTGGGGACAACGGGCCTGCGGCCGCCGCTGCGCTGGGCAGCCGAGCCCGGCTGGCTCCGCAGCGGGACCACCACCTCCAGCTCTCTCCAGAAGGATTACAGCAGCAGCAGAAGGAAATGTAACCCCCAAAAGCCCTTTTTTTAAAGTCAGCTCCAGGAACAGGATGAATGTGGCGTGGGGACCGGAGCTGGAGTAAACAGCCGCGGTTTGTAAACAGCCCCCGCTGAGGACACGGAGGAAAAGCTCCAGGTTAAAACAAGCCCTGCGTGCTCACGGTGGCTCTGAACATGCAGGGCCCAGAGAGGCAAAGCTCTTAAAGGCAGCCTTGGTTAGGAGGAGGGACAGAAGGCGTTTCACTGAAATTAGCCCGTTTTAGAGCCCTTTGGCTGCTCTGTAAATACAACCACAGCGAGGGCTGGGTTATGTCTCATTTTAAAACAAATTAGGTTGAGACAAAAGAGATGCAATGAAAGACGAAATCAAGTAAGTTTATAAACAGAAGCACTTCAAAGGCTGCTGGAAAGCCAGAAAAAATAGGAGAATTTCGTTTAAAGAAAAGAAAATCTCTGCTGGTTATTGCCCATCGATTTCAGTGTTTCTGCGAGCAAAAGGAAACTCTTTTGTGCCACCTAATGTTAAGTACTGATCACTGTTGTCTTCTTCGCTGCCCATCATCCTCGGGGTGCTGAGCCCATCAGGGTGGAGCTCAGCGTCCCAAAGTCCCACCAAACCAAGGGCAAAGGAGAGAGAAACTTCAGCTTCACAGTTACCTTCTGAATTTGGGGATTTAAAAAAAAAAACAAAAACAAACCAAAACCAAAAAAACTCAGGAGGGGGTGGAGAGAAGCACGGGGTAGAATCATAAGAATGAGGGACTCCAAATTTGGGCTTTGTTAGAAAAAAGTAGCTGCGGAATGAGCACATCCAGGGTTTATATAAGCTGCCCACCCCCAAGCTCCATCTCAGGAGCCTCTGGGCTTGGGGGGAGCTTCTCCCTCCGCCCTCCTCAAGAAGCCAAGTGGCCTGGCCTTTGCACACCCGTGTCTCCCAGCTGGAAGAATTTTGGTGTGTACTTAGCAGCCATTCACATTAATTTAGTATGTAAATATCTCACACAATCCTTTAAAGAAAGGGCTGAAAAGCAAGTGTTTCTCTGATTACAATAAATTGCACCGTTTTTGTGATTTTACTGGTGAGTGTTAAACATCTTTAGAAATTTTTGAGGCTGAATCTTTGTGTTTTTTATATTATACTAAAAAAAACCCCAAACAACCCCAGAGGCTTCCTTTGGGTTAAGTTTTAAATATTTGTAAGCTGTGCTCTTTAAAGATGGCCAGAACATGAGAAAGGATTCTCTTGGAAGCAAAAAATTAATACAAGTAAGCAGAGGTGCTGTTTCACTTTAGGTTGGCCATTTTAGATCATTCAAAATACGGCCTAGTCAATCCATACCTAGACTACATTTGACCAAGATGTTTTTAAAATCTCTGAAAATCAAGTGTATCAAGTTTTTCTTTCTGTATTTTTTAGGTATTGATTCCCTAGGTTCAGGCAGAACAGATGAGAGCAACCTGGTCCTCTTGAGCTTCATCCACATACCAAAACCACCACTGATTTTAGGGCAGATCCACATGTGGATGGAGGCACATTTAAAACCTCAGTCCTTCCCCCTGGAGCACATGGGGCTGAGGGTGGATGCCCTGATCCCGAAACCCAGACGCTCACCAGAGCAGCTTCCCTGTCATCAGTGAGCTCACCATGCAAATGGAGTTATTAACTAATCTTTGCACAATTGAATTCCAGGGTTCCATCCTGGAAAAAATAAAATATACAATATTTCAGGCGGGTGACCAATCCTGCTCAATATCCCCCCCAAAATACCCACAGACATCAGGGCCTACATTTGTGCTCACTTTCCCCTTTTTCCAGCATCCTGTAACCAATAGACTGGAAAGGCTCCACAGCAGTTACATATTTAGGATATGTGATAGCTGCAGTTAAGATCTTTATGACTGATTGCAGGATAAAATTTACTTCAAATGTGCAAGAGCCCATTTTAAAACCTCAGTCTTTCAGCTGCTTTGCATTAGAGATATTCCAAAGAATCAAAAGCAATTAGAGCATACAAAGTCTAAATGGTAAATAATTTCCAAATCAAAACCTTTATTAAAGCAATAAGCATCTATTTTTGTTAACACTGTAAGAGATGGAAAGGGCCAACATAAAGAACTTTCAGTTTAATATTATGGAAAGAAAGCCAGACTTCTGTGCTGAAGAGCAGTGTAGGAAATCTCACCCCAACTGGGTTTGAGGTTGAGTTTGAAAGACTTGGGAAAGCAGGACAAGCAAAAGGATTTAAAACTCCCATTTTTGTGGTGGGGATGGGAATGGGATGGTTTGCACATGCCTGAGATGGGATCTGTAGGTGGATCCGTGGCTCTCGATTCCCAGCGAGCGCCTTGGCGGCTTGCAAATATTTGTAGAATCACGTCCTTAATTAGAGTGGTAAAACAGTATTAAATCTTGGAATGGGAGAGAAAGAGGAGGGTGAGGAAGAGCTGTCAAGTGGCAAGAGCCTGCCAACAAGAAGTTAAAAAGCCAATGGTAAATCTCATTTCTGGGAGCGCTGGGTTTGCAGAGCCATCGACTGGCGGCTCGGGGCTCGGCGGCTCCTGATCGATGCTCTGCTGGCACAGAGCACCACGCCGAGGAGCTGGGGGCTGCTGAAGTAGCTTTGAAAATGGGGATATTTCAAACAGTGACTGTGAAAAGCTGGGCAGCAGCTCTCAGCACCCCTGGTGTTGCTTAGACACCCAAAACGCTGCTCCGTTATTCTCTCACTGGATTTTACTTTTTTTTTTTAATGATGCCAGTCCTTGACTTCTGTGCCTCGAGTACAAATAATATTTACCCAGCATAGAAACACCATTTCTGAACCCAAGTTGTTTTTCCTTTTTGGCCAAAGCATGAAGTTTTGTTTTGCATATTGATCTTCAGACTTTGGGAAGGAAAAATCAAATCAAATCAAATCAAATCATCCCACAGATCTTACAAAAAAATGGCTGGGGAAGACAAGAATGTCTGAGCTCCCCTGCCATCACTGAAGGGCAACTGGAGGTAACATGAGCTGCTCCTCATCCAGGGCTTGTACTTCTGTCCAGATTATGGGATTAGTCTCTGTTACATCTATCTACAGTTGGGAACTTGTGATCCAGTTAAAGCAGCTTGAAAGGCGCCCAGCAGGTGCTGGGGGTCCGACTCCATGGCACAAATTCTGTGAGTTACAGGGGCAGAGCAGGGCTGGCCTTGTGCCGGGCTTCCCAAGGCTCCACACGGCTGGGGGAGACAGGGAAAACATAAAATCCTGCCAGAAAACACTCCCAGACAGGAAAAGCCAGCCACAGCCTCTTTTTTTTTCTACCCTAAATCTCGAAATGGAGTTGCTAATACTTAAATACAAACATTGTCAGACGTGAGTTTATGATTCTTTGCTGCTCCACACACATCACACAGACACAGGGGATCTCCTGCCTCAGAAATGCTAATTCAGCTCTGGAATTCTGAGTTTGCAGAAACTGTCCTGTAAATGTCACGGGGGATTATCAAATCTACAAAGATTATATAGCTCTGCATATGTTGAGACTATTGATTTAAAACTTTATTATCTTGGATATAAATTCTTCACAAAGGAAACTATTCAGCAGCGGGAATTCTGTCCATGTCAAGCTTTTTCAGGGTTGAATCCTGTACAATCCTGCTGTTCACTAGAGTGGGCAGATCTCTGTAGGTGATGCTACACAGACCCAACGCAGCACCTTACAAACACAAAATCCTGCCCAGCTCAGCCCAAACTTCTCCCAGCTGCAGCAGACAGAGGATACAACACAATCCCAGTTATTCAGCCATGAGGAGTTTTTAATGGAAAAATGCAATGGTGTGGGGTTTATTCTCGTATGTTCTTCATAGTGTAGTAAAGCTGTAGTAGAGCCTCAGAAAAATCTGCCTTTGTAACAAGATCTCTGCAGAAATGAATACATGGTGATGTGGCTGGCAGTGGTTTGCTCAGAAAAATATGCAGTTGCATAGTAAGATATTTATAACAAGATTAGATTTCAAGTACAAAGCCCAAGTTCAAAGATTTTTCAGAATGGTACACGAGAAAATGACAAATGCTGATTTTTTTTTTTTTTCTCATGTTCACATTTCTCTGTGGTGGAGAACCTTTGTGGTAAAGCATCACTTGGAGCTGTCTCAACTGGACCTGGGAAAATTGTAGCCCCTTCCCAGTCATCCCAAGATGGGATGGAGATGAGCACAACAGATGCTGGGAAAGGCCCTGGGCTCTCTTCCCTGTGATCTGCTCTTCTGCCTCTGACTCCACAGGGTTGGGTTTGTCCAATATAAAGCATGCCAAATGAAAGAATACCAAACAAATCTTTTAGCAGAAAAGACTTGAGAGGTTTTTTTTATTTCCTACAGAAAACATGTCTACCT
This sequence comes from Cettia cetti, assembly GCA_013401135.1. NCBI lineage: Eukaryota > Metazoa > Chordata > Aves > Passeriformes > Sylviidae > Cettia > Cettia cetti. Next base: position 64,437 of record VZUI01087987.1, on the reverse strand, counting down.
CTCATCCTGAGTTGTTCCTAATTCATGTGGGCACAGAAGTTGTAAAAGGGATGAGTTCAGTGGCGCCTGTTTCAATCCCTATCACCACAACTGTCTTGCAAGGGTTTTATTCCATGCCATTTCTTCCTCTTGCCCCAACCTAAGCCAGGAAAACGTGCTGTGGGAATTGCAACGCCTCATATATTCCAAGGGAGAGGATAATAAACCAGGCTGCTCTGACCTTTCTGGGATTGGTGCTGTTTGATCCCTCGTGTCCACAGTGGTGACTGGGGGACACCAGGCAGTGGGGCCAGTCCAGCTACAGCACAGTGAAAAGGTTAAAGTCTGTGTTTATGGGTCTATTAAATGTTTATGGTCTTTCACAGCCCATACCAGGCATTAAAATTATACCTCATTCCCATAACAAACACTGGAGTAAGAAGGGAAAATGGCAGAGTGTGAGGTTGGTTTGAGGTGCTGCTCTGAGGGCACTGAGGGAGTGTGTTGCATCCTCTGTCTGCTGCAGCTGGGAGAAGTTTGGGCTGAGCAGGGCAGGATTTTGTGTTTGTAAGGTGCTGCGTTGGGTCTGTGTAGCATCACCTACAGAGATCTGCCCACTCTAGTGAAAAGCAGGATTGTACAGAATGATTCCAAGCTTGCAGAAGCTTGACATGGACAGAATTCCCGCTGCTGAATAGTTTCCTTTGTGAAGAATTAATATCAGGGTTGTTGCAATGAGGGTACACCACCAGCACAGAATTCCCTCACTGCTGTGAAACAGCCAAAAAGAAAGAGGTGACATCACAAGCCTGCACTGTGCCCTGGATGGAATCACTGCAGATCACCCAAACAGAGGCAGCAGCCACCTCCCATCCCCAGCACTGACCAGCTGCAGAAATTGGGAAGCCCAGACAGAGATCAGGCGTGCCCATCATCAGTCCTCAGAGGTTTTAAGTTGGAACACAGAAAATGAACCATTTTGGAGGCTGCCAGCACAGGGGTGTGCTGCTGGGACACCACTCCTTGTTCCAGGGGCTGCTCAGCCCACTATGAGCTCCTTGCTTAGCTCTCACATCTCACAGTGTGCTGTACAGCCCAGTCAAACACTGGACATATTTTTTGCTTTTTATCTGTTTTAAGTACATCGCATCTTAATTTCACTGCATGTCCTAAGATGCCCACAGCACCTCAATGAGTACCCAAGAACAGGGATAACTCACAAGCATCAAGATACCCTCAAAAGTGTCTCATCCCACCCCTGTAAAACCTCTGGTTGTCACTACAAATCGCTGGATTTACACTGAATTTTCCCAGCAGGAAAAGAATCTTTCTGTCAACTATAAAGGACGAAGAAATTTAGTCTGGAGACAAAAGCTCCAAAGTCAGCAGCAGCCCCCAGGGCTACTGAGAGCTACTCAAAGACTGAGCTTGAGGTAACTCCTGTTTAAGAAGAGCTGTGAAAGTAAAATATGCAAAATCATTAAGTGTATTATTTTCTGCTATTACCCCAAACAAATTACTCTGGAAAATTACACTGTTTTTTCAAAATCACATCTGATCTGATAGTTGGTAATGAAAATAACAGGTCATTAAAATGGCAGTTATTACAAGTGTATGAAAAATAAAGCCAAAACATCAAATATAATGATGTCATTGATATTTATTTTATTTTCTGCTATATCACTAACACCCTTTTTTATTTGTTTTGTAATAGAGTATTAAAAAAGAAATATAGGTACATAAAATGTTATCAGTTGCAAAGAATTAAGAACATAGGGTAGGAGCCAAGCCAGGATTAGTATCACATGAATAGAAATACATGATTTAATGTTAACTAATATGTGGTACCCAGCAGGGACTGAGATACCTGGGCACAGGAGGACAGGAAGAACTAGGCTGATAGGTGAGAAAAGGTGTATGGTTAAATCAGTTATCCCAAACTTTACTTCCTAAGTGCTTTACAGAAACCAAAAACTGGAAGAAGGAAAGAAAAGAAAATTAAAAAATAAAGTTCTGCCAGGTTTCACAGTCTTTTAAACCCGGTCACAGGAATTCAGTGCTGTTTCTTGGGGTTTGTCCATCGTTTACCTCCTGTGTTGAAATACACCGAAATTCCCAAACAGGTGTCCCTGGGGCAGCTCCTTGAGTGACATCCCAGCCCTGCAGCGATGGGTTCCCATTGTCCTGCTGGGCAAGGGAAGTTCCTCCTGTTCTGCAAAACAAGGGAGGAGGAAAGAGGAATGAGAGGGATGGGAACAAGGGAGCCAAAAAGGATGAGCCAGGAGATGTAAGGGTTTCAGCCTCACCTGCGCACAGTTGGGTGTGCTTTGGCACAGCACAACCTAGGGAAGGTAAAAATGAGAAAGAACATTAAAAAAGATAAAAAGACCCCTTAATTGGGGTGTGGGCTGAAGCATGGAGGGTGCTTTGGTGTGTAAGGGCAGTGCTGGGTTCAGGCAGCAAATTTCTGGGGCTGTTACTGAGTGCTGCAGTTCCTGAACATCAGTGGTGCTAACACAGCTCTTTGCACTCCAGAACCACCTGTGCACTAAAATCATCACTGGAGGCCCTTGTAGGAGTAACTCTTCTTGTATACAGAAAAGAGCCTTTACAGATTCAATTAATGGAAAAAAAAAACAAAACTAAATTCCTCAAGCAGGATTTTTTTCACTCCGTTCCATGTCCTAAATATTTGGTCTGTGTTCTAGAACAGAAATTAATTTGTTTTTGTAAATTTTTTAGGGGGTCTCTGAACTCTTGCACAGCAAAACTCAGGCTACCCATGTAATTTTTGCTGTGTTTGAACATGAAAATTTTAATGCAATATGTCCCCACTGCAAACACCACTGTGAGTGAAGGTGAAGGGCGCACAGCAGCGCTGTTGAGCTGAGCAGGAAAGCTCCTGACTAGACAGAAAGTTTAAAAAAAGGTTTTTAACGGTGCTGAACATCATGGGATGTACCCAAGCAATATATTGTGGAAATCTCTGGAGTTCCAGCAGCAGCAGGAGGATCCCATGGCTGGATGATCAGGCACAGGCTCGGGGCTCTCCCGAAGAAGGCGGAGTTCTGCCGAGCTGCAGATTCCAAACCTCCGTGATTCCCCCTGTGTCTGCCTGGAGATGCAGGAGCTGGAGCAACTGGGAAATCAGCAGAGCAGCAAGCTGAGCACTACAAATTGGTAAAAATTATTTAATACTGGGAAGCCGATCTCGTCACCCCCTGATAATTCTGTCAATTATGCGGATGGAATTAATATTAATTATCAACAATGAATTGTTTGCTGGTGTAATAATGAATGGAGGAAATAGGAAGAAACACAGCACATTTGTGATGCAGAAGTGTTGGCTGTCTCTGAATATTTTCTCTGGAATATCTTTTGGTTCCATTAAAAAGTACTTCTAGAAATACATTTTTTTTAGTGTTTGAGCTGCAAATCAACCTGGGCAGATTAGGAAGTGCTACAAAGCAAATGTGTACACTGAAATTCTCTCTGATCCAAGAAGTTACATTCACCTAAAAGAAAATAAATCAGAAAACAACCCACAGAGATGCTCAGTAGCAAGAGTAGTCATCCTTGAAAAAGAGGGAAGAGCAACACTTGGAAATATTTTAACTGGAGAAGCAATCATTGGAATATCGCTCCCACTCTGTGCTGATGCCGTCAACAGATTGCAATAAGTTTCTTTTCCTATTAGGGAAAAAAAAGAAGTCAGAAGGAAATGGTAAACCTATAAGCAAAACCCCTGAATCCCTGAGACATCATTTATAATTAGTTTTCACTAATAATTTTGATTAATCTCTGCCACTTTGCGCTGCACCTTCAAGGTGCCCCCTTGGCAGCTGTTGGGGAACCTTCTCCTTTGCCATTAGAGAGAAGAGACCTTGGTTAGAACACCACTAACAAGGGCATCAGCTTCTGGAGTGTCTGACAGCGAGATTTGCACAAAATTAATCCTTAGAGGAATATTTCCCTCCAGAACAACCTTCCTCCACCCCCAGAAGTTTTCCAAATACTCCCACTGGCAGATGGTGCAAACACAGGCAGGTCCACAGGCAGGGAAATTGTGCATCACCACTTGTGCTGAGGGTTTTGAAACTTGTCACCAAGACCAGAAATGAAATTTTCCCAACTTGGGATCATTTTCCAGCCCTTTCTTACCTGAACTGGAAGGTGACAGCAGTTTCTAAATTAGGAAAGGGAATTCTAGGTAACTTGTGTGGGCTGTGGGAGATCCAAGACAAGGGAATAGGGGGCACATGCGTAGGAGCAGCAGTGGAAAAAGGGACACAAGCAGTGCTAATCCTTTTTTCAGAGCTGTGTATAAAATGATGAATCCGTTCTGCTGCTTGAGGGACATAAATATCAGTTATTAAGACAATCAGGATTTGTTCTTTGCAATTACTTTTTAATAGAAACATGAATCTCAGTTAAAGCCAGATTTACGCTCACCCTTGCCTAACCCAGTGCCAGGATCTTTGATCCCAAATTATTTATGAAGTCGGGAAATCGGGGTGTTTCTGCTTGAAATGGGCAATAGGTTCTTCCCAAAGGCCTTTGTACCTTTATTGCACAAAATAATCTGCTGTTGAAATTAATTTATAGGTGCAACATACAGTTACTACTAAAGCAGTCAGCAATAAAACTTAAAGCTTTAGGGCAGAAATTGAATAAAAAATGTCATTTCCAGTTTAAGCAGTGAAATTGAGACAAGTGGGATCCCAACAGGAGAATATGGGCAAACTCTCTTCCAATGGGAAACACCCACTGCCGCCTCTCGTGGTGAAGGGTGGTGAAAGCCCAGAGGCAGGAACAGATTGCTGAGAAAGGTTCCCACAATCAGGGGCTGCAGGGAGCATCCTCATCCTGTCCATCCCACTGCCCAGCAGCTCCAGCTTCCCCCTTTCCTCATGGATCTACATGTCAGACACCAGGGCTTCTGCAGGAGTCTGGTGGGATTTACTGTGGGGTTTCCCTTTTTTTTTTCTTTTAATTTTTGCAGTCATTTTTTGTCCCTCCTCCCCATCCTGTCTTGAAACATCACAAGGGATCCCACTTGGCTCTGTTGTAATTAGAAATGATCTCTCAGTTAATTCAACCACATATTTGGGGGGGTGGGACAGCCAAAGCTCACTGGGAATGGGGTTTCAGGTTGGCCCGGAGTAAGGACTCCATGAGGGAAGTGACCCCAGACCCACCACCCTCCACAGCCTCTTGTGCACTCAAACAGCTTCTGGTTTTAACCAAAAACCTGATTCACTCTTTTAATGAGTTGTTCAGAGTGTCAAAAGACAACTGAAGGCGAACTGAGGTTCTTAGGGAAAGGTTTAATTTGGGCAGGGAATACAGGGGTAATAAATTAATGTTTCTCTCCGAATGGAGCATGTGCAGGTTTGGCTCCAGGAAGCAGAAATCATTTTGCACACTAAAAGTAGCTGCAATCTTTTGAAATTCATATTCAGAAAATAATCCTGAATCGTTCAGGTTCTTTGACATCAATTTACAATTAATTTTTGAATAAATTGAGTGTAGTTTTATTTACAAGGCCAAGCTGCCTGCAGCTCCTAGCCCTGCCCAAGTGGGAGGAAAACCAACCTTCCACTGGTGTCAACTGGAATTTAAAGGAATTGGGACTCTGAATGCTCACTGTGCTCCAGAGTGCTGCTCAGGATCCATGAATCCCTTCTCTTTGAGGAGAAAAGCTGTCTGAATGTCACTCACACTGCCCTTTATTTTTATCCATTAGACAAACAAAATGAATGATCACATTTATGTGGAAAAAAAAGCAGACCCCACGGGCTATATGGCGTGAAAAGAACTCTTTCTGCCCAGCAAGATAATGCTTGAAAAGGTGAATGAAAAGATTTTAGCAAAGAGGAAAATGTCCCTGTAGGACCCTTCCTAATTCTGAGCTCTTCAGCAACGTCAGCCTCGCTAATCCATACCTAGCTGTGAGTTCAAATGAAAAATTCATTAACTTTGTGTCCTTTAATTTATTAGGTGTAGCAACACTCCTCATCAGGGGAAGGGCTGAAAGGAGGGGACAATCAGGGCACTTTTATTCCCTTGGCAAACCCCCGGGCTCACAAAGGGAGAGGACCCGTTTGGGAGAAATTACCCTCCCTAATTAGGAGCACTGCCGTTGGCTCTCGCCGGGGCCGAGCAAAGGGAAAATGGAAAATCTGCCATCAAAGCCCTGCAGCAGCCATGGCCACAGCCACGACAGGGCCAGGCAGTGCTGGAGGCTCCTCGGTGACCAGTTCATCCCCTGGTGGTGCATGAAGAGGGAACAGGAATAGGAAAGTCTTTTTTACAGAGAATTAAAACTGAAAGGAAGGTTTTCTGCACCATGGCAGGGCTGGATGCTGCTTCCCATCCCCTGCACTCCCTGCTGATCCATCCTATCCCTGTGTTGTGGCAAATTGGAGAGGCTTTTCCCAGCAAACTGAGTTGGGATGCAGGAAGTGAGAACAGGAAATATAGAGGATATCGGGTGATCGCATCCACAGTGGAACCTGGGATAACAACCACTCTCAGGCTGATAGGATTTGGTTTTATTCCCAGTAACACAATATTTTGTCCTTACGTGACCCTCCCCAGTGTCCCTTCCCTCCCTCTTTGGAAAGGAATAAATAATTATCCTTATTTTCTGCCAGGAAACACAGATAGTGAGTGGGGTGAGATGGACAGCAGCCAGGCCAGTGCCAGCAGCAGAGCCAGGGGCCCAGGCCCCATTAACATTAATGCTTAATTAGTGTTTACATTTTCCAAGCAAAATGTAAACATGTATCTGCACCAGCCAGCACCAGCTGTGATGGAGGGAGTGATGTTATCCAACAGCAATTTCCTCTCCTTTCAGACAGGCATCTCTAGAAGGTAGGACCACAAAAAAGCACCTGAATCACGACACCTCATATACCTACAAAGGGCACAGTGGGATCATATCACCAGTTTTGAGGTAAGACCAGAAAATATTTAGGCTGATAAGAAAAGATGAGTAGCTGGAGAACAAAAATATATTCAAAAAACCCAGCCCCTTTGAGGATGCTGCAGCAGCCATCTATGATTTCAATTATGGAATTACAAACTGCCTTGATAGCCATATGGATACAGGCTTTAAAGCCAGGAATTATTGTTCTCCAAATTAATTGTTGGTTGCAACAGCAGCAAGCTCTGAACAGCTGTAAGAAAAGTTCACAATGAAATCTGAGTGTAGTGGAGGTTAAACCACATTGAAATTTCTTTACTGATATTAAAATGAAGTTCATCTGAGCCAGAAGCTCATAAAATCAGCATCTCTTGCTCACAAAGATGACAGAGGTGCTCTGGCTGTTGGCCCTCCACCCCTCCAAAGCGAAGCCCAGCTTACCCAGACACAGAACACGTCCCTCTGTCACCACTTGTACCTTCCTGAGGCTGCTTCCAAAAGTCTCCTTCCTCATTGTCCCAGTTCTCCCACTCCAGGGATCCCATAGACAAACAGCAGGAGGAGAAAATCACACAGCCCAGGATTTTCTGCTGCAATTATCAAAAAACAAACCCACAAATACTCTCTGTCACTGATACTTCTAAAACCTATGTCACAGGGGTGTTGGGACAGCAGATGTTTGTGGTTCCACAGGGAGGGATATGATAGGGACAGGATACTTCATGTCTAGCTGTCATCAAGGCGTTTTTCCAATATTGGAAGTTAGGGCAGTGCAACATCACCACCTCTACACCCTGAGAGTCACATTCGGTCTCCTTCCTCCTTTGGAATACTCCTGGAAAGAAGCCTTAGGGGCTGGGGAAGGTGAAAGTTTCTTGGGCAGTGGAGCTGAAATGAGATGGTCTTCCTGGAGGGAGGTGCACATTTCCCACCCAGTCACTCTCAGCAGCCACTTGACGTGCTGAAAATCAAATATAAATGTTGATTTTTGTGCCATAAACTGAGTCCCTCTGGAAAGGTGAAAAACAATCAAGGAGAACAACCACAATCAATGCAAAAACCAATTTAATTGTAAACCAGGCATAAATGGCTATCAATGTACATCATCTCTGTAAGGATAGGGGACACAGGGTGTTAAGGCAGTTATTTATAGAAGGAAGACTTAAGAAATCTGTGAAATTATCCCTGAGGCTGAAGACAATTCTCCCACAGTGTTTCCTAAAAGGTGCATAACCTAAAACTGTAAGAACTGCTCTGGTTTACCCAGCAAGAACAAGAGCTCAGGTGAGCAGCACAGAGCTGGCAGGACATCACAATTTTTTTTCTAAAAACAGTGAATAACACAGTTGTGTTATAATAGCTTTATTATCTCTTATTTTACGTCAGAGTTCAAGTTTTGGTGCTGTGAGATGGAAAAGAGCACCTGAACATGAACAGCATCACCGTGGCTTAGTCAGTGGCAGGGACTTTCCTTCAAATGCAGTCACAGATATAATTATGTAGAGGAATTCCTTGTGCCATTATGAACATACTGACCACCCCAAGGCCCCCAGACAAGCTGCTAATCCCTGAATCAGGACACGAGAGGAGGGTGAAGGTGCAAGACTGTCCCTGCACTATCAGCATTACCAGACTCCTCTGCAGGTCGGTGCCACAGTTCTCAATGAAGCAGAAATCACAGGAATTGCTATACAAATACACCATTATGATTTCTTAGGATGTGCTTGCTTTTTTTTTTTTTTTTTTTTTTTTTTTTTTTTTTTTTTGGCAAAGCATGAATAGGAATTAAGCTCTGTGATTTCCCTCCATGCAGGGATGACTTTAGCACAGGTGTCATCTGTCCCTGAGGCACCAGAATGACCTCAAAGTACACACAGAAAACTACAAACGACACAAAAAAAATGAAATTCAACCTGGAAGAACAAAACAATGTTCTTGTAAATATTGCTGTCCAAACAGAACTCATTTTGCACTGCCCCACAGCCTTGCAGGTGATCAGGAAGTCTCACCTGGGGAAGTTGCAGGTGACACCCACAGGCTCAGCTCTGTAACCTGGATGCTCCCAGTAATTCCCAGTCCTTGGGAAGGAACAGCCTGGCGTGGCAGCAGGGGAGTACAGCAGGAAGCCTCTCTTTGTGTGCCACACCAGGCTGGGCTGGAGCATGTGAGGGCACAAAGGATGGAAGTTATTTATTATGAAATAAACTTTGCAAAGGCTTAGTGAGACACCTTTGATGTTTCCAAAGAGCCCATCAGAGCTCAGTTTTGGAATAAAGTAGCCAGCTCAATGATATCTTAATTTCTTGAAGACAGTTGTTCAGTCTCTTTTCTATACTGTATGTTCCACATTAAGTCATTATCTATGCTGTTCACTCCATTAATTCTGCTAGTTTTATTAGCAAAGTTCTGCTGCCTGGTCCTGTAGCAGTGACAAGCATTTCTAAAAGCTAATCTGACAGATAATGACTCCATTAAGTGTTGAATACTAATTGGTTTACATCAGGGGCCTGAAATTAATTGATGTAAATAAATTAGCACCTGAGCATGCATCACCCCAGCTTTGGATTTTCCTAAATACCAATGATTTTTAAAGCTTGTATCTTCAGCAAAATGCAGCGGAATATAAACAGACAGGATGAGTAATTAAAATGTGGCAACAAAATAAGACTATCAAGATGAGCTTAACAAAGATTGTTTACCTATTGATGGAAAGGGTAGTGCCTGCCTGTACAGTCTGTTTACACTGCTCTGACTCCTAGAAAAGATACTTTTCTGACAGCTTCCCAAAGATATAATTATCATTTCTATAATAACAGTGACACTGACCCCCACACCATTACTAAGATTTAGTAAAGTTCTGTGATACGCAGGGAATGTGTCCTATTAATCACAACAAACACCTGCCCCCCCTTTAAAAGTCAAGGCTTCAATTATTAAATCAAGGAATTAATAAAAGTTATTTTGTTTTAAAAAGATAAAACCTCATTATAGTGGTGATTTGTCATTGGAGTGACACAAATAATGACTGATTCCTAAAGCCTGGCAGAGGGAGAGGGAGCCTGGGCTCCTTGGGCACATCAAGAGCAGTCCATAGGTTAGAAGACACCAGCAAAACTGGTTTATTTCTGTACACAGATTTACTGTGTTCACATGCACCTTTATAAGCAGAAGAAAATCTAATACAAAGCAATAAAAATCTAAGAAGAATTCACATGCTTTGGGAAAGTGGATGTCGTTTGGAACAGTGAAGGAAACTCAGCCCAGGACAATACGGAATCACAGGATTGTTTAGGTTGGAAAAGCCCTCTGAGGTCATTCAGTGAAATCATTAATCCAGCACTGCCAGGGCCACCATTGACCCATGTCCCCAAGTGCCACATCCACAGGCTTTTGAATCCCTCCAGGGATGGAGGCCCTATCCCTGTCCTGGGCAGCAGTGCCAGGGATGGACAGCCCCTTTGCCATGAAGATTATCTGGACAATATGAGGAACCTTTGGGCATGGGCTCCATCTCCACCAAGGAACTCATCTGAATCTCTGCAGGGCTGCTGGGAGGCTTTGGGAAAGCCACTGAGGTTGGTCAAAACACACCCATTAACTCCAGACTGCTTTGGATCAACTTCCTAATTAATCCCATTGATTTCAGGTCAGAGACCCTGATGATTTTTACATGCACTGAAGAACCCTTTGTTTGACAGAACTGTCATCTCTATGAAAGCACTGGATGACTTAAAGTTATCCTGCAAAGGACAAGACCAAAATTCCTTCCCAAATACCCCCCCTATCCCTGCTCTCTGGCAGTGGGAAGCCATTCCCTGTGTCCTGTCCCTGCACCCCTTGTCCAAAGTCCCTGCCCAGCTCTCCTGAAGCCCCTTTAGGCACTGGGAGGGCTCTGAGGCCAAGCTCCAGGTATAATTCCATGAATGGAGACGGAAGGAGCGGTAACAGTCCCGGGGGAGCCGGGATGCTCCTGTCCCCTCCTTGTCCCCAAAGGCCCCGAGCTCCCACGCTGGTGCCAGAGCTGGATCCTTCCCTGCCTGCTCGGAACCCTCCCCTGCAGCAGCCGGGTTTGTCATTCCTGCTGTGTGCTCCTTTCAGGATCTGCTTTGATCCAGTGCCAAGCACCAACCCATGGCAAACGGGCAGCCCGAGCTCTCTGAACAACAACTCGAGTGTTCCTCTCCCCTCCTCCAGGGGCTGGGAGAGCCAGGAATGGTTCATCCCACCCTTCAGGGGACTTGTAGCTCCTAGACGAGTCGTTTACCACCACTCTGCCTCTGATTTCAAGTTTTTCAGCTGCCTTTCAGTCCCTGAACCACCTCAGGATTCCCACGTGGACAGAACTGCCCCACCCCTGGGTGCTGTCCTACACCAGTGAACCATTCCTAGCATTTGCATCATGAGCTGGGGATTTTTGGGGGGCTGGCATCTGACAGACAAGAGCCCCCTAAACATTCCTCACACACCCCCAAAGCTGAACTGTAGGGAACAGTGGAAGAAAGTCCCCTGGAAAGCAGCTGTGATAAAACCAGTCATTTCTTGGCTCCAACACACCAGAGATTCCTTCCAATCAGTAATAAAGGTAAAAGACAAAAGATATTAATAACTGGGAAGAGATACAGGAATGAACAAACCCTCTGCCACTTATGGGGCAAAATACAGTTCCAAGCTATTAAACACTTTAAAGTTTTTAAATGTTGCTTTAAGCTACATAAGAAGTCGGAAGGATTTAGTAATTCCATGTGCCCTGACACAGCTTTCCTTTGAAAGCCTTCACTCAAGAGTATGGAAAACTGTGCAAAGCATCAGCTCTGGGGAAACTTCAGCCAACATCCATTATTATTCAGGTACTGGGCCCAAAGCAGCTAACTCCACTTAAAAATCCCAGGTTGGTTTGGCTTGGGGGGACCCCAAAGTCAAAGCCATGGGCAGGGACACCTTCCACTATCCAGGTAGCTCCAAGCCCTGTCCAACCTGGCCTTGGGCACTTCCAGGGATTAAAATAGATAAAAAGCTTTTCCCCCTATAAAAAAGGAGCAGAGTCCCTCAAACCTAAAGTAACATCCTCGAGGTGGGGAGAATGTGGCTCTCTGGGTGTGGAGAGGTTTTGGTGTGGTCCATCCTCTTCCCCATCTTCCAACTACTTCTGGAGCAGCTTCTCTCTGACCTCACCTGTGCAAGGATGTTGATTCAGCTACCACCAGAAGCACTGGAAAATCACCAGGAGTTAACCAGGGAAAATTAATTACAGGAATAAAACTTCTTTGAGTGTCCTCATCAGTATTTAAGTATAATGACTATTTATTAGTCAGGGTAATGGACAACAGAGCTGAAAGGGTGCAGGTTTCCAGTAGTCACCGTGCATATGCTTAATGAGAATTCAAAAGACATAATGAATTAGGATTCCCCTGTTGGGCACTGAGTATTTCTTCATTAAATTCTAATGAACTGGGAAGAGTATCAGGTTTGCTCATGCAGTGTAATTTTCCCCCTTTTTATGGTTATGTTTACATGCATTTAGTTAATCCTCATCATCCTTATGACAAAGAAGTGCTGAAAAAACAAGTTTGTTAGGAGTGGAAGGAAGATAAATCGGCAGAGACAGAAGAGTCAGCAGCACGAATTGTGTGAAATAGTAGAATTTGTGCTGTACCCCCAGAACCCATGGCCCCCAACCAGACATTGCTTTTTTTCCTTTGGGAATTGTGGGACGAGATGAAATCTCATTTGGTAATAAGATTATGGCAAATGATGATGTGGTTTCATTGATGACCACCTTTAGGAAAGGAAAGGACTCATTCCTAAAAACACACCCAGCACATGAGAGAGGTTAATGCAGATAAATCCAAATTGCTCTTCACAGAACTGAGGGCAAAAACAGCCCAGGAAAAAAATTCATCTCAATGAATGATTACTTCAAATGTGATCATGCTGTCCCCAGAAGAGTGGCCTGGACAAGAGGTGTCTGGGCTGTGCACACCTGCACCAGGCAGCCCAGAGAAACAAATCCCTGGAGTCTGAGGTGTTGTGGACTCTTCTGAAGGGCACCAAGAGGAGCTCCTGAGGCTTTGGAAGCTGGTATCTCCACATCCTCAGTTCCTGCAAGTGAGATCCTACAAGTAATTTCCTATAAGTATGTGGTTGTTACAGAGTAAGAAGCATAAAACCAATAATCTGTGCTGGCATTAAGTCAAAAAATATTTTCAAAAGGGTAAGAGGTTTTGAAAGAGAGGATGAAAGCAGCTGCAGTAATCCCGTGGTGTCTTCATGCTTTTCCAGATTCATGGCAAACTGGAAATCCATTTGCATGCCACTTGTGGTCCCTGTATCCCTGCTGGGGTCGGAGCCACCCCAGCCCTGCCCCTCCTGGTGGCAGTGCTCAGGTGACAGTGGCACCTGGTGGGGAGCAGGCCAGGTTCCCGTGTGGTGGCGCTGCCCCTGCAGCCCCCAGCGTGTCCCTTCCTCAGCACCTCCCACGTGGAAATCCAGGGGATTAGAACTCCTCATCTCCTCCCTGCCTGGTGGCAAGACTAGCAAAGCAATTAGGCGGCTATGGCAATTTTATGGTGCTTAGAAAATTAATTACCCACTTATTAATTAAAATTTGTCATTAATATTATTATTATTATCTTTTAATTCCTTCTCTTCTCGAGCTTGGTTTTGTTTTGTGGTGTTTTTTTTTTTCCTCCTGCCTTTGTATTTCTTGTTTGCTTCCCAGGATGGACACATCCCATCGCAGCTCTCCAGCCACAGGGAGGCCCTGGATGGGGAGCTTGGCTATTCAGGATGAGCCTGGAGCAATGTCCAGAGAGTGGACACAGCCCTGGCAGGGCATGTGCAGGACTTACCAAGGAAAGATTTTGCATATATCAGTGTTTAGGTCAAAGGACAAATTCTCTTTTTGTTTTTCAGAGATCTGGGATGTCTCTTTTTTTTTTTTTTTTTTTTTTTTTTTTTTTTTTTTTTAAGCAGTGGATGCAGATGAAGCCTGGTGATGTGGAATCTTCCTGAAGAGGCAGTTCCTGGAGGAAAATGTCATTCAGAGGCTGGAAACCACAGCACTTGTTCTTTGTGGACACCAGCCAGGGATTCTTTTGTTGTTGTTTGCTTTTTGTTTGCTTGTTTGTTTTTTAACTCCACATTGAGAATAATCTCCGAAAGACAGTTTCATAAAATTTTACATTAATTTAAGACCAAAGTGTATTTTATTTGTACCCTTGCCAGGATTTTGAAGTCTCCCTCCCAGGCTCCTGTCCTCTGTTAAAGCATCTCCAGAGACTCCTTTGATGCTCCTAGCATGAGAGATCCCACCACCCCACAAGGCCAGAGATTGTCGGAGTTGGAAACTTTCCCAGAACAAGTTTGTTGGTTAAAGGGCTCTATTTGTGATGAAATATGGCTCAGTCCATGGGGTCTTACCTTCAGTGCTCTCACTCTGTTGTCTCAGACGACGTTAAGCAGCATCACACTTGACATGCTCCTCTCTTCTGTAAGGGAAACCAAAGAACTTTATTACTGTCAATAAAATTCCTACTGGGGCTCAGCGTGGCTTTGCCTGTTTTGTCCTCAGTTCTCCTGGAGTTTTACAGCCCATATTTGTGCCATGGACACGCCCTGGGTGGATGTGACCTGGTGATGCTCTGTGGTGGCTCTGGGGCAGCACAGGTGAGGACACGACCTGAAGGGAAGCAGCACCGTGGCCCTGGCCGTGACAATCCGTGGGCATGGAGTGCCAACCACGGCCTGGGCTCACCCCCAGCCGCTCAGAGAGGGGATTCTGCCCTGCTCAGGTGAGATTCTGACCAGGAATACCAGTATAAAGGACACGGAGCTTCTGGAGTGAGTCCAACAGAGACCATGGGGCTGCTCTGGAGCCAGGCTGGGAGAGCTGGGGGTGTTCACCTGGAGAGGAGAAGGCTCCAGGGAGAGCTCAGAGCCCCTTCCAGTGCCTAAAGGATAGCTGGAGAGGGACTTGGGACAAGGGATGGAGGGACAGGACATGGGGAATTGTCCCAGAGGGCAGGGGTGGATTAGGCTGGCCACAGCAGAGCGTGGTGGGGCCAGAGCCACTCCTGGGTCTGTGGAAAATCCACGAGGAGCAGAGCTCTGTGTGAGGGGCAGGGCGGACTGCAGGGGCCTCTTTTGGGGTTGAGTGTGTTGGGGTGCAGGGGGGTACAGGGTGGAGAAGGTGTTCAGGAACAGAGTTGAGGTGCAGGATTGGTGCTGTGTTCAGGGAAGTTTTGGGGTGCAGGATCAATATCATGAGTGCAGGATAGGTGCTGTGGGTGCAGAATTGGTGTTGGGTGCAGGATCAGTGCTGTGTTTTGGGCAGTTTTGGGGTGCAGGAGCACTATTGGGGTACAGGGCAGTTTTGGGGTGTGGAGTGGGTGCTGTGGGTGCAGGGTCAGTAGCAGGCATAGAGTGGTGCTGTGTTCAGGGCAGCTTTGGGGTGCAGGGCAGAGATCAGAGCTGTGTTCAGGGCAGCTTTTGGGGTGCAGGGCAGAGACCAGTGCTGTGTTCAGAGCAGGTTTTGAGGTGCAGGGCAGTTTTTGGGGAGCAGGGCAGTGTTTGGGGTGCAGGGCAGTGGTTCTTTGGGGTGCAGGGCAGTGTTTGGGGTGCAGGGCAGTGTTTTTTGGGGGTGCAGGGCAGTGTTAGGAGAGCAGGGCAGTGTTTGGGGAGCAGGGCAGTGTTTTTTTTGGGGAGCAGGGCAGTGTTTGGGGTGCAGGGCAGTGTTTTTTTGGGGAGCAGGGCAGTGTTTGGGGTGCAGGGCAGTGTTTTTTTGGGGAGCAGGGCCGTTTTTGGGGAGCAGGGCCGTTTTTGGGGAGCAGGGCCGTTTTTGGGGAGCAGGGCCGTTTTTGGGGCGCTGTGTCAGGTGCCGCGTCTGCGGCGTCTCCCCGGCCTCGGTGGAGCAGCGCCATCTGCAGGCGCTCCCGAGCACTGCACAGCGCGCTGCCCCTGCCCTCGGCGCCGCTTTCCGTGAAATAACAGCATCCTTCTTCCCTGTGCCCATCCTCCTGCATCCTTCTTCCCTGTGCCCATCCTCCTGCATCCTTCTTCCCTGTGCCCATCCTCCTGCATCCTTCTTCCCTGTGCCCATCCTCCTGCATCCTTCTTCCCTGTGCCCATCCTCCTGCATCCTTCTTCCCTGTGCCCATCCTCCTGCATCCTTCTTCCCTGTGCCCATCCTCCTGCATCCTTCTTCCCTGTGCCCATCCTCCTGCATCCTTCTTCCCTGTCCTGCATCCTTCTGCATCCTTCTTTCATCCCAGGAACCCTCTGGGATATTCCCCAGGCTGGGGGAACCTCCAGACTATCTTTCCTGCCACCCTTGGCTGCCAATAACCCGATGGCAAACCTACTCTGGAAGCATTTTCCCGGGATCTGAGGCTCTCCATGTCAGAGCCATAGCATGGCTCAGGCCGATGAACACAGAGCAGCCTCACACTGTGGCAGGGAAAAGGCATAAATTCAAACATGAAAACATTCTGCTTGGAAAAATTATGTTAAACCCCTGGGATCTAGGTGCTGTGATATCATAATCCAATATTGTTGTGGGTAACATTTGATAAACTCCTGTTAGATGTCATTCTAAAGGTGAGTTAAGGGCTGTTAAAGCCTTAAAAAATTCAACTTGCTGCTTACCAGAGCCACCCTTCTGGCTGAAGTCACTCTAAAATAGCACTGTTGCCTCAAAAATCATTTGTCTCTGCAAGCAATGACTTTTCTATTAAAATCTCTTTTAAAGTTTTAACCCATTTTTCTTTAAATCCAAAATATTGTTGTTCTCAATTAACAGCCAAAACCTGCCCAAAAGTTCCTGCCTTCACCCTTGGCTGTGGTTGGTGCCTGACCAGTTTTATCCATTGCTCACTTGTATCAAGACTTTTCCACTCTGCATTGCTTAATAAATGAAATTTTTGGGTACAAGCTGAGCTGTGGGCGTTACAGCAGCTGTCCCTGGCCTGGTGACCACTGGAAATGTCCTGGGGACAGCTCCAGTGCCAGGCTCACCCTGGAGGAATGTCCCAGCTGCCACCACCTTCCTCCTCCATGCTGCAATTCTGAATTGCACCAAAGGTAGCAGCAAGATAAGCCTTCCTTCCTGCAACATAAAAATTAAATTTGCCATTATTATGCCTTCACACAAATCCTTATGGAAGAGTGGATTCCACTTGTGGGAAGGGACTGGATTTCATATTGCACTGGTTAATACCAGTGTCTTTGGAGGTCATCAAACTCAACAGTTAAAGAAATTAATCTGAGAATTTACAGCAGTTAAATACAGCTAAATAATTAATGATGAGGAAATTGAACTTCCCGTTGAGATTGGATTAGGAGCCAATGTGGGACACCACTGCTGTAGAGCATCTTTCCCTGGGGAACCTCCCAGCAAAAAATCAGCTCCTTTATTGCTTTCCATATCACTAATAAAATATGAAAGGAGAGAATACAATAATATTTTCATATCATATTAATGACCTTCAGAATGCAATCAGACTTGCAGCTCAGGCAGAGCAATTTGCTAACATAATATAAAACTGTTAATATGATATGAAGGTCACTGAGACCATACAAAAATTAGTGTAATGACAGCAACTAACCTGGGCCCTTCAGCAGCAGGAACAATTAACTTCCAGCTTCATTTCTGCAACCTGTACCTCACATGGCAGGGGCTGCTGGATACCAACCTGCTTCTTCACAGGCTCTGAGTTCACTTTTCTCCTTCTGCAGGCCTGGAAAAGAATTTTTAAGAGGCCCTGCCATGCTGATCAAGTGCCTTGGGCTCCTTGGAAGGACATCACTGCAGCCATATTAAAGCAGATTTCTGAAGGAAGTGGAAATCTCCAAAAGACCTAGTGAGAAAATTTCAGATTCCAGGGGATTTGTGAGAAATAAAAGAACAATAATATTTCTAATGGAACTGAGCATTTTAAAATTAAAATATTTCAAAATTATATTATTTTTGCTCCTGGCTAAAGCTGATATGTTTCGTTTTGGTAGTTTAAACATGAGAATGTCCAATAAAAAGTACTAAACTTTAAAATCAAAGATTTAAGAATTATTTTAAAGAAAGCCCTATTCTGCAGCAGTAATTGCTTTTCACCATTTAATGTTCCTGAAGCACTACAGAGCATGGAGGACAGGGAGCATGTTAAAATCATTATTTAAAGGTCTTCTAAAGAACTAGGTCTAGAAAGAAGAGAAATTAAACTCTGCTCTTGATCCAGGGTAAACTTTTAGGCCTCTTATTCCAAGTCTGTCCACTTGACCTCACCTTAAAAGCCACCAGTGCAGGAGCAAAACCTCCAGATTTCTCTCTGAAACATCCCACTGATTCCCAAAATAGTCCCTTGTGGGAGCACCAAATGGGGGGGGGGGGGGGGGGAAGAATATAAAAATTACATGAGGCTTCTCCTGTGTTGGACTCCTCTTCTAGACCCTCCAAAACTTTTCTCCTGCCTTTAAGCTCCCCTAAATTTCAGCATACACAATGTCCTATGACAAGGAACTTACAGCTTAACAACTTGTTCCATGAAAAGCCATGTTGTTTTATTAAGTTTGGATACTTGATGCCACTATAAAGGACCTTCTCAAAAAGTTTTGGGACAACAAAAATGAAGTTATTCTTTCATCAATGAGAGTTTTGTCTAATTACACCATAGCAAAGTCGTGATGGAAAAGTCCCTGTGAAATCCCTTCTGAACAGCAGGAGTGGGTCAGACCATGGCTTTGTTTCCATAAAAACAGCTTTTCTGCAGGGCTTCAATATCCTGAATGGCAAAAACAGCAAAGGAAAGAGTGTGGGAAGCCACTCTGCACAGTGAGCAAGAGGGGAATCTCCTCCTGGAGGTTCTTTTACTGCCTGAGCCAAAGCCACTTTATATGTATTTTATACGGGGATTGATTGGTATTTAATTAACCTCTACTTTATGCCATAGTCGATCTTTAATTAAATGCATCCTTAAGCGTAGAATTTAGAGCATCACCAGAATGAGTTTAAGTGCAAAAAGGGATTTTATGTTTTTCCTCATAAACAAGAGACAAGGAAGGAAATTGCTGCTTGGAGGAAGGAACCTCCTCAGCCAAACACAAAACTCTTTGCAGGAGCCATTCCCCCAGAAGGAGACATCCCAATTTCCCGCTGGGTGGGGATTTATGGAGGAGGAACCCAAAGCAGCAGCAAGGCTTGGAAGGAAGGAGACCCACCCAGCTCCCCTGAGCTCTTTGGAGCCTCAGTTCTTTGTGCAGCCTGTGAAAAACAAACTCCAGGAAAGAAACAAGTGGGGGGGGAAAAAAGGTATTATGGATGATTTTCTAATGTAAACATCAGTGATTAATTTTAATATCTTAAGTAGGTGAATATTGTTTAAATAAGACCCAGCAGTGAAAAAAAAAAAAATCATTATTTTATAGTTTGTAACAAAAGCCTGTGTCTGCTTCCTCTGCAAAATTCTGAGCCTTCTTACACAAAAATGCTGAACATGAAGTTTAGAATCACCTTATTTTCCCTTGCCTTGTAACACTCATCCTGCTCTGATTGCCCTGAGTGGATCCCCCACTCTGGTCACACCACAGCCTGATTTCAAACAAATGGTGATGGCTCCAAACTTTCCTTCAAATTTTGCCGTACACAGAGATCAAGAATCACCACACAGGTTTTGAGTCATTATTAGCCAATTTATTGATATCAAAGTGATGATTTAGGAGGAATTCACATTATGGATCACTCACATGAGTGAAAGATGTTCTTACCAAACAAGGCAATTTCAGACCATGTGCAACCATTTCCAAAGAGGAAAAAATCCCTTTATCCCCCACAGAAAAGAATCGTCTCTACAGGGCAGTTTATGCCCTCCATTTTCATACAGATTTTCTTTAAAAAGACACTTCTCAGGCATCCCGTGGGCAGCTGTTCAGGGTTTTCCCTGGATGCAGCCTCGCACAGAAATCCAGTGAGCCCCAGAGCCCTGCTGGGTTTCCCTGACAGCAGCAGGGCTCAGCACGGTGAGAGCGAGCCCAAGCAATGCCCCTCTGCTTCAATCCCACCAACAAGCAGCAAATTAATGGGCACAAACATGAAGTCAGGCATTAAATTATCTGTTTTCCCACCTTGTTCGTTATCTGTATTCCTGTGATATGGAGAAATGAACTTTGCAGGTTAATTCTGTCATGTTAACACCACTGGGAAGTGTTGGAAGGGATGTAAAATATTACCAAGTTCCAACTCCCTGCTGTGGGCAGGGTCACCATGGTGTGTGGGCTTGAGATGCTGTCCTGCTTTAGAAAATTTTTTTAAAAACCAAAATAAAACAACTATTTTGATGTTGTTGGTGTTGACAAACCAGGAACTACTGAGTATTGCAAGTGACAAGTGGGAATTTTGTTTACTGGAAACACAAACTCCTCACAATGTCAGCCCACAGTTCTGTCTAGGGCAATACCATTTAGTTTTACATGTGTCAAGAACAGGGAAGGGAGGAGAGAAAAGCAGTAAAGGATAATTACCAGCTCAAAGAGGGAGAATTTAGTGTGGGATCGCAACAATCAGAAGTAAACTAAAAGATACTTATGTTTGCATTAACCCCAGAGTTTCATCTCACCCAGAGCAAGTGACGGTGCATATCAGCCCAGATTTCATCTCCTTTAGTGCAGAAGTGCCTTGGGGCTGGTGGCCTCATGTCTTGGTTGAGTTGGGACCTGGGTATTTCTCTCTGCACACAAGAATTGCCCCCCATAAGAGAGGCCCCCACACCAAGTTCACATGTGGACAATTTGCCACCTTGTCTTTCTCCCAGAATTAAAAGCATATTTGTTTTGCTTCCAGAAAACCAATTACACACAAAACTCACCTCGCCTGAATTAAAAATTAGAAGACTGAATGTTTTCCTTGTAATATCCCAAAAGCTGAGACACCACAGCTGACTTCCATATTTTATTTGAAAGGAAAAAGGAACCCATGTGTCCTGGCAGATTTGTGCTAAAATTGCACCTCACCGTGGCTCCAGATTGAGCGATTTTCCAAGGAAAGGATCTCAAGTGCAACCATTTCTTTTCAAAGCTGACAAATATTTCTATGGCTCCAGACTTGCAGTGGTGGAAGGTCACAGGCTCCCTTCAGTCCCTTTGGGTCTCTTTTCCATAGAGGAAAGGTCTCACTGAACAACTCAGCTTGGAGACAATGATCCATGAAGAGACTCATGGCTTTCCAAGAAAATAAAGTCTGTCTAAATCATTTAAGAGGGATAACGCCTTCTTCCTTCGTGGAAAAAAAGTGTCTTTCACTGCCTGTCCTATCTTTGTTATAAAAAAAAAAAAAAGCCTTTCATTCAGCTTGCTGCACAATGATCTCGTCCTACCAGTGCTAGACATTCTCTCTGCCCGAGCCCATGTCTCCTAGCATTGGGTCTCCAGCATGAATAATTGCTCTGCACAGGCTGGCAGTGGGCAGGGAGCAGGTTTTCCTGACATCCCTGCCATGGGCAGCCTTCCTTCATCCCTCTGGCTCCATTCCCTCTGCCCGGCTGGCTGTGGAGGAAGGTGCGGAAGAAGCGAGCGGAGATCGATGCGATGCCACACGATCCTAAAACAAGCATTTCTGACAGCATCCCTCACTGATCCACAGTGAAGAGGCTCCAAAATTCCCCCAGCTGCCCAAAATCTGGGCACAGTCCTGCCCTTCCCACCTGTGGCTGCTTCCATACGTGGCAAAAACCGAGAGCGCCTGGACGATCCCCGGCTGTTGCCCTCTCTGGGCTGCATCCAGCTCCTCCTCCACACTAAAATTAACTCATGGATTCAGCTTCACATCCCTCCTCCAAGATTAGCCAGAAAAAGAAGCCATTTTTGACAGAGATAATCAAAGGGGGGGGATGGTGAAAATGCTGGTTAAAGGTAATAAATAATGAAACCAACTCTTGGATCAGCTGTGATGTACTTACACAATTCCTGACATCCCTACAAAACAGCCCAGATGGAAATGTGACCCTTTCTAAAGGATAAGGGATTGTACTAACAAAAAGCAAGCAGGATGCTTGATATTCTGACATTTGAAATATTCGAAGTGAGGAGAATTTCTCTATCAAAGTGTCAGCCTTAGTTCAGCCAGAAACTTGGCACTTGGCACAGCAAACACAGCTCACCTTTAGGATCCTCACCTTTAGGATCAATCACTCCCCTGGCCTTACAGCACATCATATGCAAGTCCTACACCATCCAGGCACTACAAAAAGAGCTTTTTCCCAATAAACCAGCAACCTGAGAGCCATCCTGGCCACCTTCAGCCTGAAACTGCTGCAAAACAAAAACCTTCTGCCTGCCTAAAACAAACATCCTAAGTGAGTGCCTGCCTCTGCTCAATTCTCCATTTTTATGTTATATTCAGTAATTTGCTTTGTTTTCCTGATATTTTGGATTAAGTTATTACACTTCCAGCTATTTCCCCATAGACATTTTCTTAAATGGCTTATGTTGCAATGGCAATAATCCTTTGGATGGTCCAGCTGATTGTTCACCTGATTTCTTTTCATCGGGGTAGGGCTGTAAATTAGATCTCTCTTCTCCAAAGTTTTCTTGGATGAATGGTTTCATTAATAAGAAAAGAAACAGAAATCGATTCCAGCGTTCAAAAGCTCCAAAGAAAAATAATTTCAAAGTAAAGAGAACTTAGGAGATTTCAAAGCCCAGAGGAAAAAAAATTAGGACTTAATCAGTTTTCTATAAATCCTAGCTTAAAAAATAAGGGAGAAATACAGCAGGATAAAGAAACTTGCCAAGAAATGCAAAAATTTCACAGGTAGACATTTTCTAGTATTTCTTTCCTGATGATGCTTTTTAGAATAGCTTTATCCTCTAAGCCTTTAAGAATTTTTTTTGTTGTTGTTTTAAGTCTTCCTTTCTACTCTCCAATTACTGAATTCCATCTGGCCTTTTATCCCTGCATCCCAAGTAATGTTTCTCTCCCTGTGATCTCCCACCTTTGTCAAGCAGCAGGAACACCCAGGTCACATCTCACCTTGTTGTTTCTCCAAGGTTTCGTGTCTTCTGCTGAGGAGGAACAGGGGCTGTGAGGTGTAAACCCAGCTCTGCTCAGACATTACTCTATGTTGGAGAGATGCTGGGATGTTCATGCATTTGTGCACTCCCAAAAAAAGGAAATTTGGAAAGAATTTCTGTTTTGTTGATGCCACTGCTGAGCAGGAGTTTCCTACAACAGGAGCTGCTGGAAAACACTTTTGCTGAACAGTCTCCAAAGTGTCACTGGCAGCAAATCACCCCCTTCTTAGCCCTGGATAATTTGTAAGGATGTTTGGAGGCTTGTGCTGGGGCATAAATCATTGGCAGCACACAATTGATTCATGGGGAATTTCATAGACTTCATTCTGAACTCCAAACAATTACCACCGGGCTGATTTCAGAAAATGATTCTTCCCTTGGGATGAAAGCATCTAAATCAAGCTCAGTTTCAAGCTACAAAAAAAAATTAATGGAAGGTATTGCCATCCCACTGTGCAGGGAGCTGTGCACATAAATCCTACCTCGTGGAATTCTACACATCACCCAGTTTCAAAATTTATATTAAAAGCTCACCTAAAGTATGAAAGCCACATTCTCATAATTTCATTTTCACTTTAAGAAACCCCAATATACTAAAATAATCAGAAAGTCATTGGCTTATAAAAACATGTACCTTTGATGTTGTATTATCCCAGGAAAAGGTTGAGTATATCAATTTTTACCAGCATAAAGTGCTGCTGATCCAGGGAGTTGGTGTTCAGAGCAAGGTGTCTTCAGCGCATGTTTTTGTCACCCCTTGTCTAAAGGACACAAAAAAATGGATTGGAGACTCCTGGAAGGATTGGAGACTCATGGAAGAACATATGGCCACAGCAATGGGAAAACTATTTGTGATTTAATAAATTATTCCAGACTTCAATTGATCCACTTTGTATTTTCTTCCTCTTTACTTTCCAACAATTTAGGGCATTTTTTTAATTAAATACAAAGGCCTCAGCACGTTTCAGAAAATTAATCACTTTTGGCATTTATTAGCTATTCATTTCTGTTTAAAACATGTTTTATAATTCATTAAAGTACCTCAAAAATTAAATTCTTTACAGCCGTAGGCCCAAATTATATTTAAGTAAGAAAATTAAGCACAGTATTAAATAGTGAAGAATTCTGAAATATTAATTTGGCCTGTAGCATTTCAAATGTTTATTTGTAATAATTAATTTGAAACCAAGTTTACATTGCCTTTGCCAGGAGTTTGCTGGGAACTTTGAGTTACGTTACTAATTTCCTCAAATCTGCCCTTACTCCCTTCCTGACAAGCACTTCCAGCTCATTTAAATTAATTCTTTCAGCTATTTTGGAGTTTGATCATTTTCCATGGGGCACAGGGAATCATTTTCCAGTGGGCACAGCTCACTCTTCCTGGGCTGGTGTAGGGGGAATTAGCAGCTGGAGCTAATAATTAACTTGAGGTTCATTTTCTGCTCCCTCCCTCTGCAGCAGGAGCCTGAGCAGCACAAGGAAATCTCTTCTTTTGGGCTGGAAGGGATCTTTAAAACTCATTTAGTCCAGTCTCCCTGCCACAAGCAGGAACACCTTCAGCTTGATCATAATGTGGTTTTCTAACCTGGCAAAGCAAGATCTTAACTATTTTTTATTCCTTAATTGTTATCTTACTATCAGAATTTAATGAGTTTTTCTATCATACAGTTTACTCCAGATGCTGAACCCTGGAGTACCAGAGCATTTTAAATCGCAATAAATTTCCTAATGAAAACAGTAAACATGCACGACATTCTATTTACAAGCATACAGGTGTTTAAATCACCTTTCCTAGGGTTTAATAGCTTTAAAAATCACTAAAAACATACATCTGGTCTCTACTTGGATCCAAAATATTTCTATTTACCTCAAAAATCTGCCCTAGATCAGAAACTTCCAGATTTGCCTCTTGCTGCTGTTTCCAAATCAGAAGTTTTTGTGCTTGGCTGCACCAATTCCACTGCTCAGGAAGAGCAGAGGAAGAGCTGCAAGAGGGAAGTTCCACATCCAAGTACTGCCCAGATGTTTCTGTGTGGATCCGTGTGCTGCCCTGGCCCTGCCACGCTTCCCCCTCCTGGGTGGAACAGCTCCCTGGGAATGCTCCCAGCCCAAACCCTGCCAGAGCCGCAGGAAAGTTTGGACAACGCTCCAGGGCACAGGGTGGGATTGTTGGGGTCTGTGCAGGGTTAGCAGCCGGACTGAGATCCACGTGGATCCCTCTCAGTTCAGAATTATCTATGATTTCATTATTCCTGCTCGTCCTCCTTTCCCAGGACTGGAAAGGTGTGACCTCTGGGTTAAGGAAGATGCTCCAAGTTGGTCCTGCTGGCACTGCTTCTCTCCCCCTCAGCCAGGAGCAGCAGATAGGAAGCTGTTCTATTAAATTCTTTGGGATACGGGCATGAAGGGATCACATAACCACATCCCACAGGCAGGAAAACAAAAGAACCAGGAGAACAAGACCTTCCCAAGAAGGAGAAATGAAAAAATAAAATAACAAAACACGGACTAATTGCGACTGAGCTGCAATTCCCGGCCGTGCATCCTTCTGCCGCGCTGACCCCTGGAGGGTTCCAGGCGGGATCAACCCCGGCAGGAAGGCTCGGGGACGGCTTGCGGGGAGCTGCCTCCATCTCCTGGGTGCTGCGGGGAGCGCAGCCGCTGCGCCGGCGAACGCCGGGAACACCGGCACGGCGAACGCCGGGAACGCCGGCACGGCGAACGCCGGGAACGCCGGCACGGCGAACGCCGGGAACGCCGGCACGGCGAACGCCGGGAACGCCGGCACGGCGAACGCCGGGAACGCCGGCACGGCGAACGCCGGGAACGCCGGCACGGCGAACGCCGGGAACGCCGGCACGGCGAACGCCGGGAACGCCGGCACGGCGAACGCCGGGAACGCCGGCACGGCGAACGCCGGGAACGCCGGCACGGCGAACGCCGGGAACGCCGGCACGGCGAACGCCGGGAACGCCGGCACGGCGAACGCCGGGAACGCCGGCACAGGACCTGCACATGTCCCAGAAAACGAATAGCAGGAGCAGCACAGCAGCGCCGGCATTCTGAGCGGATTTGGGGTCACTGTGACACTGTAACCACCCGGTAGCCGTTCCCGCAGAGAAAAGCAATAAAGAACTGTGTCCCCCTTTCCCCACGCTGTTCCCTATCCCTGCTCCTCGCTGCTTTCTTACCCATGGAATGACTGAATTCAGCCCGAAACGAGCAGACGATGACACAATACCTGTTTCTAACCCCGGCTATGAGATCAACTTTCAGTTTAGTTGCCAAGATCTCCAAACAAGGCTTTCAGCACAGCCAGGGGCCAGGTTAGGGATTAACACAGCCTGGATCAATCAGCACTCCAAAACTGCACTTACCATTGAAAAATATTTGTAACTCAATAAAATGGGAAGGGACCTTAAAGCCCTTTTCTTTCTACCCCCTGCTATGGGCAGGGACACTCCCCTATCCCCCATTGCTCCCAGCCCCATCCAACCTGGCCTTGGACACTACCAAGGATGGGACAGGCACAAGCCCATCAAAATTATACTGTGATTCCCCCACAATAGCCTTAAGAAACAATAAAACCCCCCCTTAAATCAAAATATATCCCTCCCTCTGTAATTCCAGCCATCCCTGCAGAGACCAGGACACAAATCTGGATGCTGAGGGCCACAAGAGCCCTGCTCAGGAATAAAGGAATCTGCATCTGCTCAGGAATAAAGGAATTTGTACAATCAGCCAGCATTAGGGCATTACACTTCTTGTTCAAACAATGCTTGGTACAGAATTGCTCTGGGGTAGAACACTGTGCATGCCAAAAATCAAAGGGCAGGCCCAGCTCTGGAGAGTTAAAGATTTGCTCCAAGGCTGGAAATGCAGACAGCCCCAAGGGGAGAGAGCTGTGAGGGAGCTCCTGCCCAAACAGTGCTACAAGGGACTGCAGAACTGGACTCACCTCTGCCAAAAGCTTCCTGAATCTTCCAAGAGGCCCACAAGAAGCCCCAGCCTCTGAGAGAAGTTCCCCAGAGCGTCTGGAGGGAAACTGTTAAACAATAGTTAAAATAAATGCAGTTAAATCCAATCTTGGCAAAACTGCCAGTACACACCTGCTCTCTCTTCCTGCTACTGCTGGGACAAGCAAAAGTGGGGACATCTTTACCTTAAAATATTTTGTACCCCATAAAAACACAAAAGAGATGTGGGAAGGTGCCTTGTACAGTCATAAAGCCTCAGAGATGAATCATGGAGAAAACAGCTCCTGAGAACCAAAATTTGCAGGAAAACAAAGAGCAGAATGCAATTAAGGCACATTCTGGAGCCTCTTTTTTAACACTTGGCTCATCCCTGTCCTTGGTGTCTCCAAAAATTCAGTAAGGTTGGCTTTTAATCCATACCTTGTCTCCTCCCACGCAGCAACACCTTCAACAAGGCTGCAGATCTCAACACCTGAGACTCAGGGCATCAAAAAAATTATTTTAATGTTTTTGCCTAATTTGATTTGTTTCTCCTGCCTACCTTGAATGAAATCAAACAAATCACTATGATCTGGGAAACTGGCTCCAGTCCCTCCCTTCTTCTGCCACCAAGTGCTGGTAAAAGTGTCTTGTGTGAGCAAACAGCACCTGGGAGATGGACCTGAGGGAAAGGTGGGAAAACTTTCCTGTGCATTCAAAAACATAAAGTATTTATAAACCACTGTGAATACCAACATCACCAGCAGTTCTCAAGTACCTCAGGAGGATTATAAACCCAGTCTTTAATGTCATTCCTGCCACTTGTAATGCAAGAGTCTATTCTGATCTTTGCAGGAAAATTATTTCCTCTAAATATATGGAGTCAAATTTAATAGGTACTTAATAAACAGAGGTAGATGATCCCACCCTGAGGTAACACATCAATCCTACCACTGAATGTCTGTTGTGCTGTAAGTGTGGCATGAAACACTTGACTGAATATAAATTTATAAATAGCTCTTGATGTATGTGAGATTTTTGGCAAGGTTTATGAAATAATTCATATACATTCAGTTTAGCAATGTTTCCTCATTGTTTTTTATATCCATCCGAAAACCAGAAGCAAGGAAATTTTCAAAGCAGAAGTGATGGATTTCTGTCAATTACCAAATGTTATGGATTTGCAACCCTTTTAGTCTAGTACTCAAGGAACTGCCTAATTAAAAGTGTACTTTTATGATTATTCAGGGGGTTTGACAAAAGTAAATACAATTCTGAGGTTGTCTTTGGTGTGTTGTAATTGAAGGCAGCAGTGCCAAGAGAAACACCACTGCACTGCCAGACCCAGCCTTGCAAGAAGAGAACGTAGTACAATGCAAACTTTAATGTCAATATATACAGAGCTTTAAAGAAAACATTTCTTTTAAAATTAAATGAAATAAATACAGTATGATACAAAATCCACAATATGCTTAAGAGAAAGAAATGACAGTTACAATATCTGATAACGGGGACCTTGTGTAGAGTTTCATCTTTGAAGTACCTCAGAGAGCATGGAATTCATTGCACACTGTTCTCAATTAATGCCCTTTATGGAGATTTAGCCACATGCCAGCAGAGTTTCAGCTCTAACCAGAGCATCAGTGCAAGATGCCAAAGTGCTTGGGACATTATGACAATGCAATTAATTCATTAATTATTTAGCAAACACTGCTCAAAAGCCTAATGCAAAACACCAAACCTGAACACTTGGTCCTGCAAAGCAGATCCACCTCCAACGTCCTCGGTCCTCATGTGAAAAACCCCAAAGAGGATTCAGGGTCATTAAAATTCACTATTGGTAATCAGCTATTCCCCAAAAATTAATAATTAAGCAACATAATTAAGTATCTTTTAAAGCTTTCAGAGAAAGTTTGCTTTCATTACACAGGAAAAATGTCAAGAAAACCAGTTGCTGATGATTTTGTGGGGGACTTCTAATTATGCAAATTATTACAATACTCAATCAGCTTCAGCCATACATTAAGGGCAGCGGTTTTCAAATTTTTATCCACTCTATTTGTAGAAGCAAATATTTAAAAAATAACTGGAGCAGGGACAGAGATGTTGATGCAGAAGGCTGGTGTGGTATGAATGAAGTGCAGGGGTGTTACCAACAGCTATCAGTGCACACCTAAAAGAGCTTTGGAACAAATTTTTAAGGAGAATTTTATGGTTTTAACCCTACAGAGCTCCTATAGGATTACATAAGGACTCTACTATGATCACAGCTTCAGAAGCTTTCTGGAAACTTTGAGAAAGAAAAACGTGATCCTCCCTCTCCTCCCACAAATATTTGCAAACTTTTAGTTCTGTATAGGACTGAAACGCTTAAGTGCTACAGAAATACATAAAACCCTGTGTTTGCATTGATGTTTTAGCCTAATTTCACTGATACAAACCAGCAGAACTATTACAACCTTGTGTAATTAATTTCACACAGCTCTACAGACCAGTCTCTAAATAGATTGCAAGGAAATCCTGACGTTTGCTAGAGATTATTTTAACTATTGAACAACTGAAGCAGCTTTGGAAAAGGTATTAAAACATGGAAGACCGAATTCCACCTCAGCATGACTGACTTGGGTGAGGTTTTGGATGCCTTCTCTGGCTGTAAGAACATTCAAACAACAGAGGCCTCAAATGAACAGCAGGATCAGCCCCCTGCACCTCCTGGCATGGGCAAGGGGAATTCACTGATTCTGAGCACAACGGGAAAAAGAAGAAAACCACACAAGCCACAAAGCAGTGGCATGACAGGACCCAACCAGGAAAGCTCTCAGGAAGGGCCCTGTGACCCCACCATGGCTCGTCATGGTGCCACTGCAGTTTTTGGATATGAAACAGGAATTCAACAGAGTTCCCCACTTTATATCCCAAGGATAACTGAAGGTACACATTGAGATATCCTGGAATGAAAGAATAGCTAAAGAGGTCCTGAGCCCACTCCAGTTCCAGTGGGAATCTGTTTTCTGTGTGCACCAGAGCTGGAACTTACTGATAATGATCATCACCAAACACCAGAGCAGAAGCTTTTTATGGCAGGAAGCCACTGCCGAAATATTCCATCATTAAAGATTTAGTTCTGTGGAAATTCCTTTAGTCTGAATGCCTAGTTCTGTGTAATTATGAGCCTTTGTGAAAATTTGGCTTTTTTTCCTAACACAGTAAGGCAGTAAGAACATCACCAGTTTGTAAACTTGAACTGACTGTGTCCAGATGATATGAAATAATTTCCACCAATCTTTCACTGCAGCCAGAGCTCTTCCCCATTTCCCCCCCTGCTCTTGCTCCTCAAACCTTTAACTGACAGCTCATGAGCAGACCATGCTACTTTTAGACATCAAAACCTAAGTTAGGGAAGAAAGGGACGAGAAACAAGAAAGGAATTTCCAAAGGAGCCTCACAAAGATGATCATTAAGTACAGTAAAAGTAAATTGCAAGTGAACTCTTTTGTGTTCCTGCATATCCCAAATATTTCCAAGACTGATTGGCATACCAGTGTACACTGGCCTGTCAGATATAACACATCCATAGGTTTTTCCCACAATAAAACAACTTTGTAATGCTGCAATCACTGACACTTTGTTTTTACCCCTGGACTACCACTTGCACTAAAGGTCAGCAGTGACCTAACACAGGGATAACTTTACAAGAGATGTTTTAAATACTCCGCAATTAATCAGAACATCCACCTCGTTTGTGTTCTTTTCCTCTCACCACCTTGGTGCTGCACATCAAGAACAATTTGATTCCCTTCAACTGCTTCCAACTGCTCTTGTGCAAAATGCTTTTAAGGTGCTTATACTGTGGTGCTTCAAGCAAGCTAAAAGGAAATACCAACAGAAACACTGTTAAATGACTCAAGGGCAAAGGCATTAAAGACCAGCTGCTGCCTTACAGGAAAGCTGAAGACAATTCAAGTCTGACATTTTCATTGTATTCCAGGCCTTGCATTACACCTCTTATCCCCAAGACAACTTTTAGGACTACACTTAAATCCACATTACACCTAGACCTGGACACAAGGGTTTAATTTGCACCACTTTTGCCCTTATTTTTGAGTGAATTAAAATTCTTTTGGTAGTCATCTTTAAATTTACATAAAAATGACTGGCAGAGTGTAGACAAGAGTTCTCCAGGCATTTTTTCTGGAAAAGGTCTTCAATAAGAAAAAGGAGGATGAAGCAGCTGCAAAAGGGGCAGATTTTGTATTAAACAAGGAGCTTTCCAGGAAGCAGTTGTGTTCTTTGATAAGCTTTCAAGCATGTCAAACAGGCACCTCAAAACTAGGCATAAATAGCCCCTAAAGCTTCCAACATCTATCAAACACCCAAGAAATTCCATCTGGGGGATGTTCTGCATGATACAAAGAGCACACCTATGTTTGCTATGTCATTAAGTCTCAAATCTACATATATTCATACCTAACTATTTGGCCAGATAATGCCCATCTTCCCCCATCAAAACAGAAGAAAGCAGCTTATCTAAAAGTACTTCCAACACCAACAAGTCCTTCACAGGTATAAGCAAAAACCAACCAACAACCCCTTGTGAGATATGAGTTATCACCACACTCCTGGTGCTTAGGCCAGAATTCTCCTGAAAGTTTGGGGGTTTTTTTGCTGTCTCAAAACACTCATTTCTGTCAGCCCTGGCATCTTGCATTTGAAAATTCAGTGATGACAAATGAGTTTGAACTACGTCTGAGTTCTGGTCACTTCACAATCTAATGTCACTAATATATTTAATATGTAAAATCATCCTGCTATGTCACTACAATTGCTCAGCGTCTACAACTTTTGAAAACGCTTCTAAGTGTATTACTGAATGAACTACCAGCAGTTAGCATTGGTTTTGAGTCAGGAAACCCCAAGGTAATTCTGGCCCTGAAATGAATTTCCTCTCCACCAGAGCATTTCAGAACAGCTGAAGTCCTAACAGCAGACAGAGAGGGTGAGTGAGTTCTGGCCACAGGATGCTGAAAGGAATTTGTCCCTAACTGTGAAATTTCTTGGTCAGAATTCCCTTATCTGGGCACACAGCAAGGCTTATTTATTTTCCCAAGCTACCCCTACAATTAGGCAAAGAGAATTTTGCATTTCTGTTCTGTAATATTTATACATGCGGCAAGAGAGTCAAGAGAAGCAACCTTCTATTAAAAATAAAATCAAATAAATAAAAAATAAACCCCAAGTGCCAAGTTGGTTATAATAAAGTGTCAGTTTGTCTCATATGCCAAACAAACTTAATAGTGGGTGTGTATTTAGTGGAAAGACTGCTGAGGAAAATGACACAGTAGTTGTATTAATGGATGGGAAATATAAATAACAAAGGATTGAGCTGCATGTTGTTGTTTTGAAGTGGCATCAATATTTCTGAGAGCCTGAATTTTGACAGTTTATGCACATACTGACTTTCTCTAGCTCAGTGCAGGACACAATTTGTGGTAGCAACTGGAAATGTTCATTTTCCTGTTAGAGGCCATAACCAGCATTTCTTTTGGGTCACAAGAGATCAAACTGAAGTACAGGATCTTGTATATCCCTTTGGTTTGAATTTCCACAGAAACTCCTCAGTTACTGGCACCAGGCAAACACAGGCCTACCAAATCAACAGTGATGAATTAACTCTGGCACATCACATTGCTCAACTCTGCATAATAGTCGTGGACAAGGGAAAGGAATTGAGTTGAATCAATGAAGTGCCCAATTACAAAACAAAGAATTTGCCCTTCACAGCAGGGTCTAAAGGTGTGAAGCAAGAAAACTCACACTGACACTTTATGCACAACTTGGTCACTGGCAACGGTCCCCTAAACCATTTTTTTCTTTAACTGAACCCAGCAAAACTATACAGAATGTGAAAGAATATTTGCAACAGATCTCAAAGGACAGTGTAGAGAAATTCATTATGGTGTACCTGATGTTTAAATTAACTTAACAGATACGGCCTGTAAAACAAACACAGTATGAACCTGTGGATTTTTTTTTTTTCTTTTTAAAAAAAGGACTTTTACAGAATTCAAGTAGTGTAGCAGGAAACCATAGATGCCTTTTGATCACAGGTCAGGCAAAATAGAGCCACTTTCTGGGTTTCCCCCTTGCTTGCGTCTGCTCAGCTGCCCCAGTGGATCTATAAGTCTGTGGATGTGAGCTTTTTCATGCTCCGTCGCTGAGCTAAACTGGAGGCTGCCACAGGCTCCAGCACTGGCTGAAATGTCTTGTGATTCAGTGCAGAATATGTAGCAGCCATGGCTCCCTAGAGAAAAAGGAAACACATGATAATAATTCACATATATAGAAGTGTTAATCAGAAAAATAAAGCAAGTAAACAAATACTCAACTAACTCCATTAAAACCAAACAAAACTTATGCCAGGTCACGTGAATTCTCTAAAGTTTATTAGGAGAAAGAAAAATCTGCTGCTGAATCCTTCCAATGTCTAAGCATGGGTGTCTGACACTTCCCTTTCTTTTGTATTTCTTTTCTATCCCTTGGATGTCAGAGTCACCTGTTAAGGTAGGTCAGAATTTGCATCTTTCAAGGCAGATTAGCACCAATTTCTCAAATACAGCACTACAGTGGCTACTTGGTCCTGACTTAAGGAGACAGCTCAAGAACTACCTAACAGAAAACGCACACAAAAATCTCTCCCTCTACACAGAGGTCCAAAATAATTATTTACTAATTTCATTTGTAGAGGGATTTTATACAAGGGTATATAGGACAGGGAAATGGGCAGGATACAGGGAATGGCTTCCCACTGCTAGAGGGCAGGGTTAGGTGGGGTATTGGGAAGGAATTCCTGTCTGGTGAGGCCCTGGCACAAGGTGCCCAGAGAAGCTGTGGCTGCCTCTGGATCCCCGCAAGTGTCCAAGGCCAGGCTGGACAGAGCTTGGAGCAACCTGGGATAGGGGAAGGTGTCCCTGCCCATGGCAGGGGGTGGATGGCCCAGCTTTAAGATCCCTCCCAACCCAAACTATTCCACGAATTTGTCTTACAATGCAAGTTAAATGTGTTGGTACTGTGGAAAACAAACGGAAAAAATAACTCTCTCGTTTGTAGCTCTGAACCAACGGAACTCCTTGTACAGCTCCCAGCTGTAGCAGCACCCCAGGTGGGTTTACCTTTACTAGATGTGGGGCATCTTGCCTGTTGAGCTGGTAATGAGGCAGCTGGTCCCTACAGGCAATCCAGGAATGCTTCAGCACCTGCTCGGCCGTGTACCGCTGGTGGGGATCCACGTGCAGCATGTGTGACAACAAGTCCTGCAGGGAAGGGAAACACAAAGATTGCTCAGTCCAAATCATCTTAGATGGCCTTTAAAGCAGCAGGGATGGCAGCAATGAGAGGAGCACCCGATGCAGAGGGATTAACACAATGCCAACACACAGAGATCAGCAGACAAACGGGATCATTCTGTGCCCTGACACTGCAGAAGGCTGAGAACAATGTGTGGCACTATTGGAGCAGTTCAACAGAGCCAGCCTTGATTGCAAAGCAACTCACGGTTGTGCCTTTCATGTTTATTAGGAATATAATCTTTAAAAGATTAAAAATCCTATTCAAATGTAGCAGGCAGATTTTACGGAGGGAAGCTACTATTTGCAAATCTCTCTCCTTGTTCATTTTGCACTTTGGGCTCTGCTGATTCTTTACTACAACTGAATTCAGAGACAGTGAGACACCAGCAAGGAATTTTTCCTTCAAGAAGCCACATAAAACATAAAGCCAACAGCAATGAACATTTGTTTTAGCCCGTTATAAGCATTAGCAATAAGCTACTGATAAATTACAATGTTGGTCAAAAGGAGAGGTGGGTGGGAAGGGCACAGAACAGAGTCAGCAATAGTTTGAAATAAAACCAAAATATGAGCAAGCTGACAGAATGTTCCTTTTGTTTTAGGTACAAAATGTGAAGCATTCTTAAATACACAAAGTGAATTTCTCATGCTAAGACAGCAGCAGCCAACAAGCATTCTGAATCACTCCTACTGAAATGAACAAATAGTGCAGCTCCAAAGGATTGAGAAAAAATATTTAAACAATAATATTAAATATTAATGCTGATCTGTTTAAAAGGTAACACTGGTGATTAAGATACCCACAGAATGGGTCAACACCATCCCAGGGAATCCATACTGATTACAGATGGGAGTCTTTAAATAAAATGCTGGAGCAGATACCTTTCCCTGCAATAAAGTCTGCAGATAATAATAACAAACTACACTTACAGAGCAATCTAGCTGATAAAGCTCAGCAGACTGCATTGGAATTCAACAAAAATATAAAACCAAAACACATTTACACCTTTGCTGCATCTGAAACAGTGTCCCAGTTGCCTCCACTTAGAGAGAATTTTCCACTGCCTATCCGTACTAGGATCTCCTCAGGGGTATCATTGGGACCATTGGCAAACGGAGTATAGCTGGTGAAAGGAAAAAAAAAAAAAACAAAAACAAAACACCTTGTTAGATAAAAACTGCAAGAAATTGCAGCAAATTGGTAAAATCTCATGAATCAGTCAATATCCCACTGCCAACAGAAACATATCACAGAATATATACATATACTATTAAATATTAATATTTCTAATATTAAATGGGAAGTATAGATTTATGAAGAGAATAATTTCCAATAGACAGGATTTAGCCATAAGATCAAAAACCTGCTCTTTTTCTGTTAGAGCAGAATTCAGCAAACATCTCTCATTTGGCCACTAGATGCTTCCTAGAGCTTCATCAGGTTTGGATGTTTAGGAAACCAGAATCACAACCCAGGAATTCTACACAGGAATGCAGCAGAGGCAGGAGACACAAGGTGAGTAAAGGGGATGGGGTGGCAGGATAAGAGGCTGGAGGGTAAAAAGAAACCCACCGTGTATTTTCAGACTCAATTCCCTTCTGAAAACTGGGGGAAGTCTTTGGCATCCCCAAGTCCTGCACTGTGGGAAGAGAAACCTTGATCCTACTTGTGAGATAAATGTGGTTTATTTGGCTTTCACTCAGAGCTGCTGTCCTTCCTGAGCGTCTGTGTCATTCCATGAGCCCATGCCTCACCATTTCTATGGAAGCAAGGATTCAGGCAACATTCTGGGATTTTAGGTAAACAAAACAGCTCAGAAATATTCTCACCCTGCCAACATTGTGTAAAGGAGAACTCCCAAGCTCCATATGTCGCAAGCAGCATCATATCCCTGTCTCATGAGAACCTATGAAACAAAGACTGTTAAAGACTAGCCATATATTAAAAAAAGGACCCCAAAACAACACCACAGCCTAAGGAAGGGTAAGACCATCCCTGGATGTCAGATATTTGATTATTCATTTTCTAATATACAGGTTGCAGTAAATACCAACAATATTTCTTTTTACCAGGTCATCTTTTTAGATTTTCAGCAGGTTCACATCTTGTTTTTGAGGTGGACTCTGCTGTTTTTAAAGCAGGTTTATACTAAACACATGTCCCCAGAGTTTAAAAAGCATGTGTGATTATATTTAAAGAAAAGTAGCAGAAATGTTGTTTTTTATCCAAACATTGCTGAAACGTTTAAGCATTTGATGCACTAAAAACAGCATAAAGAAAACACAGAGCAGCTTGAAATACCTCTGGTGCCACAAAGTTTGCTGTGTAGCAGGGTGTTAGAAGTAGTCCATTTTCTCCTCGAAGTTGTTTTGCAAATCCAAAATCACAAATCCTGATGGAATCAGCATTGTTTGAATCATCAGTGTATAAAATATTACTGGGTTTAAGGTCTCTGTGCACCACCTTTAAGCAAAGACATTAGAAAAGCCATAATTTAGGAGGAGCAGGTGCATTTGTTTGTAATTTACAATTCATGAAAGCTATTCTCTAGATTAAGGTACTTATGAGTTTTAAACAACTATATAACTCTAAAGTACCCAAAAATTCTAGTTCAAGTAATGTAATAAAAACCTCCTGGTTCATAATGCAACTGGAACCAGCATCACCATTTGGCAACAAGGAGAACAGGACAAAAAAATCTGCTGTTTCATAAGGTGTAGAGTCCAAAGGCTTTGCCAGGAATACAGGATAAATTGTTTCTGTTATTCACCTTTGTGATAAAATACAAAACCTTGTAGCATGAGAACTAGCCAAGCAAAGCACAGAGGGCCAGGGAGTGGTAATTCCAGAGCTGTGACAGGGGAGTGGGGTGGAAGGGCTCTCTCACCCCCTGGCAGTGCAGGTAGTCCACGGTCTTGGCGATGGTGAAGAGCACAGCGCTGGCCTCCCGCTCCGAGAAGAATTTCTGCCTCAGGATCCGGTCCAGCAGCTCCCCCCCCTTCATCAGCTCCGTGACCAGGTAGATGAATCTGCCATCATCGTACACCTGGGAAGAGGTTGAACAGTGCACTCACACAGAATACACCCTGAGCTACTAAAAGGCAACATCTGCAGTCACACATCCCCAGAAACGCCCTCCTCCCACAGGAGCGGGCAGCACAAACAGCAGGGACTGCCAAAGCAGGGAGGGCAAGGCAGCTCATGTGTCATCCTGGGAGTTCATGACTCAAGCTGTTAATTCATCACTCTCAATTCAAGTTGTTAATTCATCACTCTGAGTTACATTTTTCAGTGTAAGAACTTCTGTTGGAAGAAGAGAGCAGCACTACAACTCCCTACTGCTCTTCCCTTTCAGGGTCATTCTGGCATACACAGGACAACAAGCAGGCCATTGCTTTCTTTTCTTTTTTGGTTACCAACACATTGGCTGCTCCTTTGAAACAAGAAGAAATATGGCATTTCTAACCTTTACATCATTTCTCACTTCAGGCTGGTTAAAAAGGATTTAGAAAAAATTAGTATCAGGACAACGTATTTTGAAACACACCCTCTACCACTACGTACTGCCCTCCCAGTAGATTTTTCTATGTAAAAGAAACATAATTAATCCCAATAAACTGCCTACATCTGCATTTATTTTTTCAGCACTGTCTAATAAGAGGCAGCAGAAAAGGAGGTACATACATCCTTTAAAGTAATAATATTTGGATGTTGCCCGTAACGCATGAGAATCTCGATTTCTTCTGAGGGATCCCTTTTGCTTTTATCAATTATCTGCAAAATATGACAGGAAAAACAACTTGCATAAGTAAAGTCTCTATTTAATAAAGACATTTTTGTATTTATATTCTCATTTAAACAACAGAATAAAAAAATTCAAGAGTTTATTACTTCTTACTAATCATGAGTAAATAATCTCCCAGCTTCTAATTCCATTTATTCATTTCTTGCTCTATCTTTGTTAAAATTCTATCATTAATGCAGCCTATCCTGCTCCACTGAACAAGGAAATGCCTGGTGTGAAGTATCACTAATTCCCTGCAGCCCAGTTCCACCCTCGTGGATCCCATTTTATTTCTGGTTTTCCTATCATTGTACAGGACTTTCAGCTTTCAATATTGTAACTTATAAACAAATAAACAGCCACAACAACTTGAAAATCCACAAATATAAGTTTTAAAATCTATTAGCCAATATTTTCAGAATGTCAGAGTGGAAATTATGCCAGTACCTTCACAGCAAACTCCATGTTTGTAGCTATGTGGATACATCTCTTGCAAACAGAGTAGGAGCCCACACCAATATCTTCCTTCAGCTCATAGACATCAGTGAACTGTGCACTGTTTCCATGAAGCTGCTTTAAAACAACACAAGCAAATGGTTATCTAAAGCAACAGGATCCTCTTTGCCATTACACTGGTACCAACAGCAGAAGTTTCTCCTGCTTGCTCATGGTTTTGCTTTGAAATTCTGCCTCTAGAGAAACAGTAACTCACTTTTTAAAATCAAAAATATGGAAGTGTTTAATAAGACATGTTTAATAGTGGTTTCAAAGCAAGAACAACTGTAAATGCTGAATATTAACAGAAGTTTCCCAAAAAGCAAAACATTACCTGGACTATGGGCAGGATATTGGTGAGGGGTGATATTTTATGGTCCTCTACAGTAGTAGTTGCAACAAAGCTAAATCCCTTGAATAGCTGGTGGGCGTTTGCACTGGGTGGGACCCCTGGAGAATCTGGGGGCACACAGACACACAGGATTAGTGTGGCTACATCCCAGCAAGGCCATTTCATAACATTCAGGAGAGGAATGTTATAAAAACCATCTCAAGGAGATGGAAGCAAACAAGAGGAACACCAATGCTAAATAATACTTCTAGTTCGTTATCTCTGCTCTCTGACTTCAGTAATAAACACAAACAAGTATTCCAAGGTTTAGATAAAAACTGCAAACCACTGCAGGAATTTATGTGTGAACACGTTTTAAGGAGGAGGTTTACCGAAACAAAACTACTTATGGAAAAGAAATAAAGGTCATTGTCAAAACTCAACAGCTTTGTAACACAGAAGAGCAACAACAGAACTGCTGGTTCAGTGGTGAATGAGCTGCTGGCAAGGCACAAATGAGGCAACACAAGAATATCCAATTAGTAAATTTTCGCTAAATATCCCTGAATTATTAGAAATATGTTATCCTCAGGTTATATTCTGTGCACCTCTGAATTCACTGAAATCTCACAGCACAGCTCAGTATTTTTGTGTAGCCTATTAAGAGCAGAGACCTTCTCCAAAGAAACAAGGGAAGAGGGTTTAGAAGCTGGATGCAGCAAGAAAAAGAATTCACGAAAGAAAACCTGAAGTGAAACTTGAAGCAGACCAAACAATAATAATGATAATAGTTAATGTTTCTTAAAGCAAGGCATTCTCAATGAAACACTGACCCTAAAAAGAATCACTGCTGCAATCAAATTGAGTTTAATATTAGATACTTCCCCTCAAACACTGAATGCTTGACTCTAATCATAACTACAAACCATAGTCCAGGTTTTAATACTCCATTCATTTTTTTTTCCTGAGTCAAAGAATAGCAAAATATTCAAAGAACAGAAACCTGCTGAGGGAAACATCCTCCTTCAAAGCACTGGAACCCTGGTGCATCCTTTCCTTTTAACTTTGTCCCTGGCTTTTCTGCTTGTTGTTTTAGCATTAATTTGACTCTCCCATCCCACAAACCTCACCCATTTATAGCCATGCACAGCTACCTTTTGGTGTTTTTGCTGTGAATTCTGGATCAAAACAGAAAGTATCTTCTGGCTTTCCAGAGGCAGGTTTGAATGGAGGCTGAATTTCTCTTCTGAATAGTTTCTGAAAGAGAAGGACAAAGATTTAAGAGTCAATGAAGCTTCCATGGGCATTGTTATTTTGTCAAAATAAAGGGTAAAGGACCAAGACCTCAATCAGTGTCAGGCACATCCCTATTGGCAAAGAACTGCCCATTCTCAAAGCTCTATTCCAGGTTTTTCATAATCCACTAAACTAAATCAGGGGAAGAACTCATATCTGAAATAAATCCCATTTACAGCTCAGGAACAGAAAACTTCATGTCAACGATGTTGAATCCCCACACACAATTCAAAAGTTCTAAGAGCATTTTCTTGACACTTCTCTCCTACTTTCAGACCTATTTTGTGCATTTTTTTTCAATTTAACCTTCCTGCATAAAAGCACAAATAAGGCAGTATATGTCAGTTAAAAAAACCCAAAACAACTAAAGTAACCAATCAACCCTAAAGGGACCTAAATTCATCCCAAAGAAATAGAGAGGTAAAATACAGAAGTGTCATCATCAACATCACTAGAGTGAAATAAATACAAATTATTGTCAAA
Organism: Cettia cetti; assembly: GCA_013401135.1. Lineage (NCBI taxonomy): Eukaryota > Metazoa > Chordata > Aves > Passeriformes > Sylviidae > Cettia > Cettia cetti. The sequence continues at coordinate 23,785 of VZUI01087987.1, read as the reverse complement.
TAGAAAAAAAAAAAAAAGGAAAAAAACAGAAGAGCTAAATCTGCTGAGCTTTCATACTTCCCTGCTAGTATTTATTTCAACATCAGTCTCTTCAAAGGGAAAAAAAAGTAAATAATCAAGCCAGACAACAACTTCTAAAGTGTATTCACATAAAGCAGTGAACTTTTGCTGTTATTAAAAACTTGTTGCTGAACAGACTCTGAAGTAGCTGCTGCATGAATACAGTTAGAAAATTACTCTTCAGAAATAAATACAGGAGATAAATAGACAGATAATGCTGAGGGGCTTCAAAGAAATAGGTGAGCACAGCACTGCCCTGGGTGGCTGCAGTTCTGTCAGCACAGCCACATCTTATTTATTCCATCACAGTAAAGGGGGGATTTATTTCACTCACAGCACCTTGGCTGTGAGAACCTTGAGAAAATCATGCTGATGAGGAACTGAATCCAGGAGTTGTGATCTTGTAGACTTTGGATCATCTTGGAGCACTCAAGTTAATTCCTGACCTGTGACTAGAATGGGAGTGATGCAGAGGAAGTCCAGGACAGTTACAGCCACAAAGAGCTGCTGTGCCCTGCAGGGAGCACTGGACAGACACTTCCTGAAGGATTCCTGGGAACACCAGCAGCCTCTCCCACCTACAAATGCTCTAATGGACCATTTCAGCTTGAGAATGCTGCAACTGTTAATTATTTAAAAAGTAAATGCACAATTTATAATTCATACTCCCTATCTGCAGTAAATACTGCAGCTTCAGAAGCCAAGGAATTACAGGAGAAGCCAGGATGTGCCAGTCAGCAGTAATGTGGTGTTTGCTGTGCCCTATTCAGATATAAATGCTTCTACAAATGCTATGACACACAGAAAAATTAACAACAGCTTTATCATTTAGATCCTTTTGTACTCACATTCCAGTCAACAGTAGAAAAAAAAGGATGCCTCTTGATTTCTTCAACTCCATCTGAACCAGCTCCTGAACAAAAGAAATATTGTATTCAACACTTGTGAGTAAAGTCTTCGAAGATTGCAATAAAATTAGTTCCCTTCCAAAAAGTCTGCATATACAGGGTTATTTTAGGGAACTGTGAATACAAAAATATTCCGAGGATGTAAAATACACAGGGAGGCAAAGAGAGCACAAGAAGCCCATAAATACAGTGTCAATATTCTTTGCCGTGATATTCTCAGAGCTCTGGCTCACTCCTAAGTCACTGATCACACATTTTGACCATTCCTTGCCCAAACCCAGGAAGTCATGATCCAAGCTATCAGGAAATGGTACCCAAATGTTACTGATCATCCAGAGCTTAAGAGTCTCTAGCAACTTTCTTTTTAAATAAAAAGTTAGGCTGAGCTGATTATTTAAAGATCCAGATAAATTAACCAACCTAATCTATTTGATGGGTTCCTTTTAAACAACATCCTCAGGAGACTTTGTGCTTCAGGGCTGAGGAACTGAGGCATTCCTAACTTTGCTCTAAAAGAAAACAGAGAACAAGTCAGAGGAAGAAACTTACCTTAGTAAAAATTGCCTGCATAGATTTCACTGCACAGTTTGATGTATCAAGGATCTATTCTAAAGCCTTGTAGAGTGCACATACTTAACTCACCAACTTTTTACGTTTCCTATTATAGGAGTGGTTTAAAATAAAACCAACAAAGAACAAACACATCAGACAAAAACCACCAAAGCCCGCCCAAACCCCCAAAGCAGGCTTTATGCTGAAACAGAGGAAAATAATTATCTCAGGAATGTGTAAGCATTTTCAAAGATATCTTCATGTCGCCAGGAAGAAACTATCAGTAACTCAGAAGAGACTCATCAAATCCCCAATTACCTGCCCTTGAAGGGATTGCTACTATTCCTCCAGGGCTCATTGAGCCATCATAAGGAAGCTTACTGACTACACCACTTATTTAATAGAAACTCTAGAGCCAAGGCAGTAAATTCTTGTGCAGAACTGCAGCACTGTTGCTATTGTATTAGGGACAGCAGGAATAATGCCACAAGACTCTCTGGCCTGTTAGCAAAGCAAAAGCAAACTTTACCCCCCAATCCTCTTTTATAGACAGCTGCAAAAAGGTAAAGTTCTGTTGGTTAACAAACCCACACAAAACCATCACTGGACAATTAGGAACAACACCCCTTGACTCTTTTCTTGTAAACAACAGGAGACAACACCTGCAAGGATTGCTTTCCCTTCTCCAAGGACTGTTGGAATTCATCCCAGGCCACTTTCTCAGGCCTATGTGAGAAAGTTATGTGACTTGATTTCACACAGACTCTGTGCTGCTGCCTGATTCCTCACATTCAGCATCCACACAGCACCACTGAGAGCTGCAAGGAAGGCAGCTCGTTGTCTTATCCATCCTTTCACAGGCAGTACCATCACTGCTCCAACGGCAAGTTCCAAGTACCCTGTGCTGGGAAGAACAGAGATTCTCCCTCCTCCCCTTCCCCATCACCCCTCAACAGGCCGAAGGCTCTGCCTGTGCCAGGAGGAAACTGTTAGCTGAGCAGAGACAGACGAGAACATATTTACCCCAACAGCTCCACTCACTGAGCACCAGCTCACCCAGTTCGTCCAGTCCAACAGCTTCTGTTGTAACTGGGGTAACTTAAGATGAGAACTTGAGCACATCAGGGCCCTCCACACATCCATACACAAAGCAGCACCTGATCACCTGCTGCTTACAAAACAAGGTGTGCTGTAACAGTAGCAAGGGAGTGTAACTACAGGAGTGTAAATCAAGCTGCTCTCAGTCACTGCACTGTTCTTATCTTTATTATACGCCTACAATCAAAGTACAGATTCATCCTGAGGTTTTAATTGCTGAGTACTTAATGGTACTTCACAGTCCAGGATCTAAAGCTTATCAAGGGCTTTGCTTTTTGCTTCTGTTGCAGCTCAGTGCTTTTAGAATCATAAAATGGTTTGGATTGGAAGGGACCTTAAAGCTCATCTTGTTCCACCCCCTGCCATGGGGACATGTTCCACAAGACCAGGGTGCACAAGGAGTTATAACAAGCTGTTAAAACATATTTAAAAGGACATTTTCGGACTTCTGAAAAAGGAAGGAGGTATACTTACTTCAGTATCATATTCATAGTCTCATTTCGATCTTTACCTTGAAATGGCAGGGTACCAGTAAGCATTTCAAACTGAAAAGAACAAATGTTAGTCAACACTTCTTCCCTCAGTTGCTGAAACAAAGTGTTAAGCACTGCACTCTTTCCTACCTCTACATCACACTGGTTGAACTTTGGAAAGATTATGGAAGTGTTCTCAAATCTAAAATTCTGCTCTCACTTGCAGTTTACACAATAACAGTGACAAGTATAGTATGATTATGATGGAGGAATATTATACATCAAGAAGCTGCCTGAAAGTAATAAAATCTCCTCCACAACCAGGTTTTAGATGTTGCCATATTCCAGAAACTGCAAGAACTGTAAATTCTTGAGCAGTTGTTTATTTTTCAAGTCCATCTGCTTGTCAGGCTGATGCTCTAGCACATCCCAGCAAGCACAGAAGTGGCAGCAGTTACTGACTTATCTCACTATTCCACTCTAGCACTCCTTCCACAGGCTCACTCTCACAGAAATGCCAATTAATATTCCTTCAAACCAAGTCTTCAAGTCTGTTTTCAAATTTTACTATCAAGTAACATGCAAAATAAATACACAAAGTGAAGACTCACACCGACTACAACTGGTTTTAACTACTAACAGATGACACAGCATTTTTCAGGTGCCTGATAAACATTCCTTAGAGGTGAAAAGTAATTTTATTCCACCCAGTAGCAATTCAGTCATTCAGTTGTCCCCCATATCCAAGCATCCCTAATCAGAACTGGACAAGCTTATTCTAAGTGCATTTGTGTGAGCTTAGCAAGGGAAGCAAGAGGCAAATACAGTACCATGAGGACCCCAAAGGACCACCAGTCAGCACTCTGGTTGTGCCCTCGCCTGTTTACCACTTCAGGAGCCATGTACTCTACAGTACCACAGAAAGAATAGGCCTTCTTCTCTTGGTCTACTGATTCCTTGCTGAGTCCAAAGTCTACAACAACAGCATCACAAGAACACAGCCAGTAAAGAACTTCAGGGGAAAACAAATCAATCAATATATGGTAATTCAAAACGCAAGCGTTGAGAGGTTTGGGCTGGTTATTTTCAGAAATATGACTAGCACAGCTCTCTGTGAAACAAGAGACTGCAGGTATCTGGAGATAGCACATTTCATTTACTACACACCTCCAAAACCATTCTAAAAGTTATTAAATCCATGATTAGCCATGAAAATTATCACTGAAATAACTCAACATTTGAAATCCTACACATTTAGAGCTCTAAGACACTCAGAAGGTCTCACTCTCTCTGTTTACTGCCTGCTTTATTCACACATAAAATTGGATAAAAGAATCAGTTTCAAAGGGAACGCAGCCTCCACGGTCCTGTCTTACTCCATGATGAATAAATAAAATCACACTAAAATTATTGTTGTTACATAAGACAACACAGTTCTCTAACCTGCCTCAAGTTCAGTACAGAACAGCCCTGCATTCCCAGAAGATTTCATTCCCAGAACACTTTTTTCCCTGTTTTGAATACAGTGAATACACAAGTCCTTGACACTGGCTCAGCTCTCAAATACCTTTTTATTTACAGGGGAAAGTGATTGCTAATCAATGATCCTATCCATTATTTCCACTTTCAGAAGGAAGTGATAAATTTAGAACAGAATTGTATTTAAATATAGCAGAATTTTTTAAAGGTATGCATTTTTTAATAAACCTGATTTCTATCACGATTATGCTATCACGTCTTTGAGGTTTAAAAACTTCATTTTCTCTTGGAATCTAACAGATCTTAGATTAAAATATGTGATGCACTCTCTAGTACAAAATCATCACCTTCAATGTAATTTAAAGCTTTCAGAGATTTATAGTAATATATTTTCCAAATATACAGTCTTTTAGATACATAACTTTGTAGAATGTATGTATTTGGATTGTTCCTCACAGAACTATTTTCTGCAATTTTATATGCATTTAAAATTGATAATACAGAAACTCAAGAACAGTTATTTACAAGTGTCTGGATTAATGAGTGATGCCTACCTGTTAACTTGATATGTCCTGCTTCATCAAGCAAAATGCTGAAAATTAAAATTCACATTCACCAAAACACATAAAGAGCAAGGTTTACATAAAACATTTAAAATATAGGATTAAAAGATGATATGCAATTCTGTTATTACTTTAACAAGTAAATATTAATTCATTTAAACCACAGATATGTGTTTTACATTTTGTATTTGTTTACAAGGTCTCAACAGAAATAGTTTTGTCTTTCTTTATAGTGGAAAAGGCAAAGCAACAAGCAAAATACACATAATAGTGGTAAAATACATTTTACTTTACTTTTCTGGCTTCAGGTCCCTGTACACAATTCCCAAGCTGTGAAGGTGATCCAAAGCAAGGGCCAGTTCTGCGAGGTAGAATTTCACATCTTCCTCTGTAAACATAACCTAATAAGAACTGTATAGATTTACCTTCTGATCTTGTCTTCAGTTTTTAAAACTGCAATCTAAAAAAAATATAGTCCTGTCTGTCTAAATTTCAAACTTAGTTTTAAAAGTCCCTTGTGAACTCATAATTCATGATTTCAGCCAAGATAACTGATTTACTAATATCTGTTAATTTTAAAGTACACAAAGAACTGCAATACTTAAATAAAACCATCAGCACAGCATTACTGCAGAGCATACATTAATTTTTAGATAATAAATTAATTGTTAAATTTGGTGTAACTGACATCCAGCACTCCTCCTGCCACAATCCCAGACAGTTTTGCACTGCATCATAAAATTTAATACATGGCTGCTGTATTGGGTGAGTGTGAATTCACATTAACAAGATTTAGAAAAAAACCAAAAATCATTTAGGGAAAAAAGCATGCAGAATAAAATACTGGTGGCAATAACAATGACAGCCTGAGAGTTGAAGAACCTACTCTGCTCTTAGGAAAAAAAAAAAAAGTAAAATTAAAGAAGCCTGGTGAGACACTGAAATATTGATGTTACTTCTAGCGCAGAGATGCATTTCTGTCCTGAACACTCCACAGGTTGCTTCTAATTTAATATACAAAAACTGTGCCTGCTTTGGCTCTTGTCACGTTCTACAAATTACTGGAAGTGCTTGGAATCTTTAAATGGCTGGATTGGAAGAGCCTGGGCTCCCTGATTCAGTGCCACTGCTCTGATTCGCTCAGGTGTGATCTGTTCTCCAGGCACAGAATATTCCCTGATTTCCATAATGACAGGTGCTGACCTTGGGTGAACAATGAAGCTGTTACACTCCACACAGGGTCACCTTCACACCTTTAAAGAGCAATGTTCATGCTGGGTTTCATCTCTTTCAAAAGAGCAAAGAGAAACCTTGGATTACATAACTCCTTGGATTTCATTACTCCTTGGAGCAGCCAAAATGCAAATCTCAGAATATAGTGATGCCAAATGCTAATCTACCATCTCCCCATAATGACATATAAAGCTGTTCTCTGGGTCAAGTTAAACATGATGAAAGTCAGCCTCATTAAATATTACCAATAAAAACTTCATTACACACTCATCTCACTGCCACAGCTGAAACTCTCATACCCACATTAGAACTTAAAGACCAACAAAAGTCTTTTAATAACTTCATACTAAACCAAATCAATTTAAAAAAATCCTTGTGTGCAAAGTATGGAATGCCACAGGGAATTTATCCTCACGTGCATTGTCCATAAACTGTTTTACCATGGACTTTTAAAACTACCTCATACTCCCATCAGAAAATAAAAACCTTATTTTTTTTATATATCTATATGTATAAAAGCCAGTATAAAAGGTAACTGAAATGATCCAAAACCCAGATGGAGTCTTAGCAGTAAGAAAACTTGAGAATTACTACTTCTTGATTCCCACAGGGAACACATCCCTCTTTCAACCCCCAGCAAGAATTCTTATGGATAGCCTTGTATTCCTTATTTAAGAATGTTCCACAGGGGATACTCCCAGCTGGGTTAGTGCAAGAGAACAACTTTTCCTGCTATTCCAGAATTCCCTCTGGAATTAGACATTCCATATCAAAGCAGAGCCTGACCTCTTTCCTACCTCCTGCTCCAATAACCTTCAGTCAGTCACCTGAAGTCTTTAACAGCCATTTTAGTTTCCAGATTAATTAATTTTGAGCTCAATTCTTAGACATAATCACTGTGTTAATGAGTTCAGCTTTTAACAAAAAAATGCCTTTAACTTCTTCCTCTATTGCCTATTCCTAAAGCAAAACCTTTATTGTTATGAGAAGTATAAGGGGAAAAAATTCTTTTCTGGCCTTACATACTGGGAATAAACATCCTCCTCCATGCCATTAAAAAAATCGGGTAACACAGTTTTCTTATTTAGGAAAGTGGCTTTTCCTGTGCTTTGGCAATATAAATGTATTTACAGTGGTGAAAACACTGAAAACCTCTCTTGCTGCGAAGCTGTTGAGAAACTGCCATTAAAAATTTAGATGTATATAAAAGGTTTGCCAAAAGAAAATAAAAGTCTTCTAAACGTGTTCATAACACTTAAATTAGCATGTAATAAATATTTGATGGCAAATGTTTTTAAAAAAATAAAAACAGCCTGTAACTGTATCCCATTCCCTCCTCTGGAGTTCTCCCTCCAGGAAACAAAAATAGAAATGAAAAATTCAAGGTCTAGTTGTGTGCCAGGGTTAGATGGAGGGGAGTGGGCTCAAAAGCACTCTGTGTTCCCACTTTGTGGGACTCAGGATGAGCATTTGGATTGCAGCACAAAGCAATTTTACAGTGCAGCAGAAAGCTCTCAGGGCAGCAGGATTCCAGGAGCACCTTAGCTGACTAAGAGCATAAAAAGTACACATCCCCTTCCTTCAGTGCTAAATATTCATTTACTTCAGTTGTGTTTCCAAGCAACAAAACATTTTTAGACAAAAGAACTGTACTTTGCAGATGCCAAATTAAAACTTGGGCTACTCATCAATACACACTCAGGTTTCTTAAGGATAGAACACCATCTAGAATATGTAAGGAAAGCCCAAAAGTTACTAAAAACTTCACTATGACAAGAAATATGGGGGGAAACAGGTTTAGAAGCCAATCCTGTAGCAACAAAACCCAATCCCTGTCTAAGAGTGAGTGGAGATAAAATTTTAGGTACTTACCTCTTTGGATAATCGTGTGAATACATCTCCTCCCCTGAGAAAATCCAATATTAAATAGAGCTTCCCTTCAGTCTGAAAGGCTTTAAAAAAATTTAAAAAGTAAATAAAAATCAATAGTTATATGACAAAGGTACAAAACAGATCTGAATGCTTTTACAAATAGGAAACTTCAGTCACAGGCAATACTTTTGTTGTGGAACTGAAATAATTCAGCAGCACACAAGGTAATTTACTCAATGATTCCTCACTTCTTCACAGAAGAAAATCTTAGTCATGGGAGATGATTAAAATAATGTTCTTTTATTTCCCCTTTGTCAAACAGGGAAACAGCAAGGATGTCAATTACTGTGGTTTGGTTTAAATCAATGAAAAGTACAAAATCTCTGCAGAACTTAAAAGTGAAGATTCAGAATGTTCTTACAAGAGGGCTCAACCTAAAACTTTTATACAGAGATGTATTTACATTCTTTTTTTTTTCCCCGAGCTGCTAGAACCTAAAGTGGACCCTCAAAAAGTGAGGCAGAACAAGAGCAGCTGTGCACTCAAGCAAGGAAAGGAAGTGTAGGCAAAGAAAAGGAATCTGTACCAACCATAGTGCAGTTTGACGATGAACGGGTGATTTACTTCTACCAAGATGTCTCGCTCCATTTTGGTACGGACTCTGTCCCGAACTGAGGGGAGACAAAGAACAACAACAGTGTCAAACAAATGCACTTGCTGCAACACAAACCCCAGCAGAAAGGCTTTGCTGGCTGAAGGAATCTCTTCCCTCATCACCTTAGTTGTTTTTAATGTTCGAGTCTCCCACAAAATTCTTCTTTCAGACAGCAAAACTCTGGTTTGCTTCTTGACTGCCCTAACTTCATTGATCCATTGTATTTCCAGCAAATCCCCATCTTTTGTGATAATCCATATTGTTCTCAAGAAAAAAACTCCCATCTACATTTCCAACTTCAACTTTTGAATCAACTCTGTCCTGAATATAAAATATTTTTAAGATTACTTTTTCCTATTCACACACAGTGGACTCGCACCCATTCAGGCGTCTCCTAAAAGCCAAAACATTGAATTAAATTGTTCTGGCTCCTAGAACAAGGGAATGACTTAATTTTAACCACAGCAGAGTTCTGACTTAGCAAAAGACAAAAGGAAAACTGTTTATGAAATTAACTTGTTTTCATACAATGAAAAGTCTAAAAAGAATTAAATAATCCAATTTTAAACTTTGAAAGAGCATTTCTGACCACATAATTAAAGCTACCTGGCCAGATTTAAAATAATACTTAAACATGAATTTACAAGTTACTCTAAAAAAAACCCTCCTGTCAAAGAAGAGTTATGAACTCACTGACAAATATTTAAGATTAAAAGAAGCTTTTAAATACAGGTGCACTAAACCCCGTGGTCCAAAGTCTCAGCTGAAAGACAAACCTACCTTTTAAAGAAGCTTTTTTCAACACCTTCATTGCATAAAGCTGCCCAGCATCAGGTCCAATTATCTTCCTCACGAGGAAGACCTGGCAATATAAAGCCCATTTTTATATCACTGCAAGCTTGGTAATCAAACCCAAACTCTCACAAAGCATTTGCAAACCTCCCATTAATGTCAGGCAGCTTCCAGTGCTCTCTACCAAGCACACACCTTTAAAGGAAGAGCAAAACTGCATTCCTTGATCAAATCAGAGCTGCAAAGTACCAAGCTCTCTGAAGCATGACACTGGCCATAAACTTCTTTCCTGATTTATCAAAGTTCTTACAAAAAGATGCTTCTTTCTATCACTTTCTTGGAGAATGACAATTCTGCTTGGTCTGCCACCTCCCAAGAGGTTTTTGAGGTTTAACGCCCAAGTCTCAAATATGAAATGCTCATTTTTATTAATGAATTCTGTGCAAGTGGTGAGATGAAAGGAAGGAAACCTCATCATTTAAGATCAAAGCACCCTTTCCCTCTGGAATAGCAACTGCAACAGGTTTTTCTACTTTTTTTCTCTACAGAAGTTTTAAAGATAGATGGATATAACCTGACACTGAGAAAAGCATATTAGATAAAAAATTGCAGTACAGAGACATGGAGCTACACTAATTTTTAAAGCACCAGATCTTCCAATTTACAAAATGGTTTGATATGTGATCCTACTACTAAATTGCTGTTCTTGTAATAGTAATTATTAGTTATGAATTATTAGGTTTTGCTGCAAAAAACAACATACAAGTCACAAAAGAAAGCCAAGAGCTCCCCAAAATTACCTCTCTGAATCTCACCTTATCCAGACTTTTATTTACAATTTATTTATTTACATCTAGAAGTTATATACATTTTTTTAATGATCTTGTCAAATTTTCCATTCTAGAATCAGAAATTCAAACACTATCATGACTAAGTTATGCAAGGTTAGGAGAGAGATTATTTTTATCTGAAGCTCTGGTTAGAAGAAAAACATTTCAAGGTTGTCTGGGATTTTGTTTTAGTAAGCTTTGCCCAATAACTGACCCACAACAGTGCTTTCCCATAGGCCATGGCAATAGAAAATAGTAATGGGAGTAATTTGAACACCAGCAACTAAGAAAACAGCTGTAGATTAATACAATCACAACTATAAAACATTAATAATAAGCACATAGGAATATTTTAGTCTTAATAACCAACGACTTGTCAGAACATAAGGCATTCATATACAAGTTACAAATTTTAGCTAATAAGACCCAAAATAGCTGAAAACTACTGAAGCACCACATATTTAATTTGCAGACAAATCCTCCATAACTCCACATCTGCTTTAGAAGGCATTCCTCAAAGAATGAAGAGAGAAATGCAGTAATTCAGAAGGTTTAACCCTTTATTTCTGTTGAGGGGTTATATCCTGCACTGATGTCAAAACCAGGCTCCAGGAAACCACCCTTGTGTTTGCCAATCCCAAAGGAAGGACCCTGGGAGCAGAAACTGGGAACAGACAACACCATGAAGGCAACAGCCACAGATCCTCCTGGGTTTTTTTCTCTTTTCAATGGAAAGAACAGAGATAAAGAGCTCTGAGCTCAGGTGTGCAACAGGCACCGTGCAGCTCCTGACGCTGCGTCCTGAAGAGACACTGCCAGGATTCCAAAGCTCCAGAGCATGTCTGGCTAAGCTGCTGGGATTCCAAGCAGGAGCACTCCTCATGCTGGCAGAACCCTGAGCTCTGGGAAGCCAAATCTGAGTCAGGGCTGACTGTGCCAGCTGTGCTGAACCCTGAGGGAGCTTCAGACATCTCAAGTCAGGAGTAATAAATATACGGAGCCTTTCAGGCTCCTACAGTGAGAAGTGTGTGAGGGAATTGGCAACCAACATTACCATGTGAAGGAATGTTTCTGAAACCTCAAAATATTAGGAAAGTCTGTTCTCTACATTATCACTTCTGCACAGAATGTCTTCCTAATGTCAACTTCTTCCTCTCTCATGCCATTCTATGCAGCGGTTTCTTCCTGCCTAGAGACACACACAGAACCAGCAGAAGAACAGGAAAATGGGAACAAACGTAAGGCTGACTGACTACTTTAGATGTTGCAAAAGATGTAGTTTGAAACTGGTTTTAAAAAATTAATTACCTTCCTATACACTAGGATTAATATTTCAACTACTGTGTTTCAACACAGGGACTAAAGAGATCAGACTTTCAACTTCATTTCTGCAAAGTGACACCCAGTGGCACATTACAAAAGGAAAATATTGTAACAAAAACCCTGCCATATTTCTTTGCTGTGCCATTTGAATAATTAGTGTCTTTTAGCCGTAGATCACTTGATAAATACAGCAAACTAGAAAACCCAAAATACATTTCCCAGGTTATTTATTTTAAGTTCCAAACTGCCACAATCAACTCTTCTGTAGCTAAATACAGATTTTGTGTCTTGAAAAAAGCCAAACATTCCCAGTATGTCAAGTGCCATCACTAAAAGACAAGCCATCATTTCCTTCAGAAGGTTCTGTCCATGGCATGGGAGTAAGGCTGGCAAAGGATTCAAATACTCAATACATTTTCAAACATTCCCAGCAACTCTGCTGGCCACTATTTCCCTGTAATGTCTGGACAGGTCTATGGAACAAGTTTATCATCTTACCTTTCCAAACGACCCCTGTCCAAGGACCTTAAGTAGTTCAAACTGTGCTGGATCTGCTTTCTCACATCCTTCTTTCACATGGTGTGTAATAGGAATTTCTTTCACACTTCCTTCATCCTGTGATTTCAAAGCAAACAAAATACAGTGAACAGGCCTGCAGTAACTAAGTCTTGCTAAAAGTGCATGTAAATACCTGGATTTTTCTTTGTTTAGTTTTATTTCAGTAAAATGTTTGAAATTCTATTAAGGCTTCAAGGAAAACTGTTCAAATGAAGAGTTTTCCCACCAATCTTTTCTTAAATAGATGCATCTAAAATTTCTAAACTAAAGGAAAATTCTCAAAGAATGCTCATTTCCTTTTGCCATAAATATTTCAACTACAGAAAAGCTAATTATTTTACATGAAAGGAATAAATGCACAGGTTTTTAAACCAAGACTTCTGTGCTTCACCTCTGCTTAGCAGCTTTAGTTTTCCCAGTGGTTACTCTTCTCATCGTTCCCCCTTCCTGAAATAAGTCTTAATGAAAGCCAAATTGAATTTCATCATTTGGGGTAGTTATTGCTTTTCACAGCAGCAAATAATAACTCTGGTCATCCATTTGTAGCTGGAGGAACAGACAGCATTTGAAGACCATAAATAAGAGATGAGTCATCTTAAGGACTCTGAGAATTCTTGCATCCAAGAGAAGAAACAGCTCTGGGGAACAGAGCTCCTGGGAAGATTATCCTGTGTGGGGACCTCCTTCAGGCAGCTGTGGGTAATTCTGAGCTAGGTGAGCGATTTAAAGTTCTCTTGACTTTCTCATGCCCCTCTCATCTTTAGCAAAGCAGAGAACAGCAGCCTCAGTTGCGAAAAGAAAACGTTCATGATGACAACAAATCCCATGATGGATTGCAGCTTTTATGGTGTAAGAGAAGTTTCTGAGAGCCAAAACAAGCAAGGTGTCAAAATAAGCATCCATGAAATAAACTGAGGCCTAAACAGCAACCTCACCTTGCAGGGGAAAAAGGAGGAGCACCCTCAGCTGTATCAAGAATATCAATAAAGTTCTTGTACTCAACAAAATCACAAGCAAAAATCTCATCTGATTTGCAGTACTTCACTTTTGGGACATCAAATGATTATCAGCTGTCGTCTCATCTTCAGGCCTTCATTGTGAAAGCTTCTCTCAGCAGAGACCAGAAAAACACCTCACCAACCTCCTGTGAGCTGGAGCTGCTCGATGAGAAGTGCAAGCAGCACCAGGAAAGGACATGAGCCCTGGAGGAAACAGCTAGGTTTTGGAAGTAACAGTACTCTATAGTCAGGTGAACTTACAGCCCCAGACTGAATTAAAACTTCTAATCAGCTTTATCCCAGTTCATACAGAAGTACCTGGATGATATCCTGGTTTTACATAGAAATTCAGAGTAGAAATCTGCTCATCTGAATTTGTACATGCTGCAGTAATTAAAGAAAAAAAAAAAAAAAAGCAATCATCACACGGCATTAATTGCTTCTGCCTTAATTGCTTTGTTTGTCCAGAGGGGGAAAGAGTTCAAACAAACATCTTGGTATATTCTCAAACTGTAGTCCAGCTGTTACTGCACACGAGTCCTTTCCCCTCCCCTCTCTTATTTCATCCTCCTTCTGGGAAAGGCCTGTTTGTTCTGCCTGCTTCCCACACAAAGGTGGGTATTAACACCAGACACTGCTGGAAAACAAAGTTAATTCTGTAATTCACAACCAAGCTACTTTATTTCCATCTTTGGTCACAAACCCCCATCACACACTGATGACACACACTGAAACATCCCAATTTCCCCTCATCCATCCCCCTTGGTGACTGTGCATTTATGCACTAAGAAGAAAGATACACCTATCTTTTCATTTTCCTTGTCTTTTTAAACACAAGCCTAATTTAAGGCAGGTAAGAATAGCAGCATTTCGAAGTCATCTAGTGACAGATGAAAGCAGCAAGTTGTCTAATTACACACCAAGTTGTACAACAGACTTAATGGCTGCTTCTTCCTATGAAATATGTAAATACTCTATTTAGAAGCCTTTTTTCTTCACCATCCTAATTTGTATTCCTTAACACCGTGAAACTTTGCATGAGAAAAGCTCTTTAAGAGTTCAGCCTCTCCAGTGTTTATCACCCACCTCAGCCATTAGCCTGTGACATCACACGTGGTTGCTGAGGAGACTGAGAGGATTTCTAAATGTGAACTCAGGAGAGAAATGTTTTCCATGCAAATAAAGACTAACTTGAGATAGATGAAATGAGGTGGTTTTGGGTTTTTTTTATAAAGTGTTTTATCTTCACAAAAGATGTCTATATAATTTCACTTAACTATCATTATGGTACTAAAAATTGGCATGACTGAGGTATAGAGAGATGTCTTCATCACCATCAAGGAATGAGCACACAGAGCTGAGCAGCTCCAAGCCACTTTCATTTTCATTTCTACTTTGGCCTCCATGAACTGTAAATTTGGTTATCTCATTTTGTGTTCTGCTGCTTGAGCAGCAAATTTCTTTCCAAGCTGAGGGACCAGCCTTGGCTTTGCACAAGAGGGAACTCTTCCCTGCTCCCAGCAGGCTCACCAGGAGCCAAGGAGCCAAAGAAAACTCCATGATCAGTCATGACTTGTCACAGCTCCGTGGAATATGGCTCCAAGCACCCAAGAGCTCAATATCTTCCTCCTCCTCCTTGTTCAAGGGCAGTAGAAAACTCAGACAATCTACTAATACTTTCTTTGCTGCATGTGAGATTGCTCTGACACTTTATTTACCCACTCCACACCAGGAAGTGTCCAGGCACCGTGTGGGTCTATGCCCAAGACTTCATTCTCCAAATCCCTTCCTCATACATCTCGTTATTGTAACACAAAGCAGTGGTTACAGCTGGTGACAAGAGCTACTTATCCCAGACTGGTTTGGGTTGGAAGCACCTTAAAGCCCATCCAGTGCCATCCCTTGGGCAGGGACACCTTCCACTATCCCAGGGTGTTCCAAGCTCCCTCCAGCCTAGCCTTGGACACCTACAGGGACTCCCTGGGCAACAGATACCTTTGTGACCCTGCTCAAAAATACAAGGGGGAGTGTGCTAGAAATGCTGGCCAATATTTCCATGGGAAGTCAGGCATTTCACCACACACAGGATGAGCCTGAAGTTTAGTCCAAGATTTAGCCAGCACACAGAACACTCATCACACTTCAACATCTCCTAAACAGGCACTGGAAAAAACCCATGCTCAAGACGGGCTTACCTGGGATATTTCTACATAAAAGCAAAATTAACATAATGCTGTACATATTAATTCTGTTAAAAAAAGGCATATTAAGTACCTTTGAGCTGAAGGTACAGCAGCTACACTAAAAACTGCAAAGGCAGAACCAATGATTGTAGCAAGAGCAGCATTCATCACCCTGTATGAAAGGTTCCAGGTTGGCCTGAGCATTTCTGAGGCTGAGGGATCAGTAAATGCTCCCTCCAGCCCAGGGAATCTTTCCATAAAGCTCTGCCTCATGCAGCTGATTTCTCCAAACAAGGCATTTACAGTCCCTACCTAGGTACTAATTTCCAAAGGCATCTTTGAGACTTAGAGTCTCCTCAGATATTGTTCAAATAAAATGATGGGTTCAGAAGTTATTAAAGAGCAGGGAATGCATAAATTTTGCTTCAACAGGAGGTCATGCTAATGAGCAGCTGAAGCAAGCAGGAATCAAACACTTACGTGGTAGGAATATGGTTCACCTTCTTCCATAGGCTCATCTGCCATTTTAAGGCCATTTAGCTGGAGAGGCGAATGCAGGGAAAAAAAAAAAAAAAAAGCAAAAACATCATTAAGACCCAGCAATTTCAAATTAATAAGAGTTCAAAATTTGACCAATTTACATTTCAGAGCACACAAGTGAAAACTGGTGGTGGGGTAGCTCTAATTTAAAGCTGTAGTTTCAAACAAACATTACTACTCAGTAGTTATATTTAGCATCTCCCTTATGTATCATTTAGCATCTCCCTTTGTAAATGCCATTATTATTATTATTATGCCAGTGTTATTTAATTGGGATTAATTTAAGACTCCTTTAAAAGCTACAGATACCACCTGTACAGGATGACACTAATGCAGAATTTCTCGGTTATGCACAAAAGTTATGCTGCAGATGCTTTTCAGAAACCTAGAGTCTTCTAATGAAAATTAATCTGCAGTTTAAACAGAAAAGATGCAAAAGTGATTCCAAGCCTTTTTGAAAATACCAAGTTCACAGCTGCAGTAAAAATAAAAAAAAAAAATCAAAACTTTTTAAGCACTCTCTAAGTCACAAATAATTCAATGCTGAAACTAAAAAAGGAAAATACCAAACCCCAGATATATGAAGGACATGCTCTGTTCAGACATGCAAAGCATTCATTAAAAACTGGAAATACCTGACAAAAACGGGTGAATGCCATTATGGATTTTGCTAGTAATAACTACTAATTTATTTATATATTAATTGTTCAGCATCTCTAACTTTATGTGGCACATGTCTCACACTAAAATACTAACTAGAAATGTCATAAGAAAATGTAAACTTTTTTTCCTGAAAACAGAAGTTGAACCAATTAAATTCTTAGGCTGGGTAACGACTCCTTTTTTCTTGGGACTTCTGAATTTTTTTAAAACCCCTGCCAAAAATACTGGAATACTGTATTACTGTCAGCATGGGAGTTGGCAAAACACAGGACTACAAGGAAATGCCCCACAGATTCTTCTGTTCAGAACCAAACCCAGAATCTGGAGGAACAGGTGGGACTGCAGGGACAAGTTTGTACCACGAGTGTGTCACCCAGGCAAACCCTCAACCACTTCCACTGCTGCTACAGATCCTGGTTTTGAGAGTTATTAAGAGCTAATTCACAAATTAATGCTTTTGATAAAATTAAATCTCCAATTTTTGTAGCAAGATACTGGCACTTACTTTTGGACTATATCCTCACCGGGAAAAAAATACACATAGGAAAACAGATCAAGGAAATAGCATAAAGCTTCATTTATTTTCACTCTACAAGTTTCTATTTATCACAACTCAGTTTAACCCAAGGTACCTCCAACCCATGTCCATCACCAGTCTCTCACGTGTTGCCACCCCAACTCTAATGGCCAAAAATCACTCATGTATTACCATGGATCCAGAAAACAAAGCTATTCATTTGCTACATAACTAATTTCTTCTTTTGCAGAAATTTTTTTTTCCAAATTAGACAGTGGGAGGGACTCGACACTCACTATGATTGTAACTGTACAAATTAACTGAATAAATCCAGCAGTAACACTGAAGCTCAGCCCACCTCTGACCTCCAGTCCCATTTCCACGCAATTTCTTCTCACAATACCATAAGACTACATTCAAGTGTGAACAAATGTGAAGCCCACCAAAACTGTCCATAAATCTTATTTACAACTAGAAATAAATTGGGTTTCTACTCCAGGTCCTCATACATGCAATAACATTGTTCCTTCACAGATTTTAATTCAAAGTGGTTTTATTGTCCATTTCTTTCTATAAATATGGGGAATATTTTTCAAGTTTTGTTACTTAAATTTAAGCTCTGGAACCAATGCTACCAGCCAAAAGAACTGCAGATATGCTGAAAACAATACATATATAAAAAATGGAGCTGGAATGGGGTTTTGAACCCAAAATCAGTGCGTTATTTCATCTAGGTTGTTCCTGAGAACACCATTTAATGTACTTTCAACTTGCTGGCAAATCAACTAGACTGAGCTATTGGATTTTTATGGCAGGTAATCATCCTAATTAACAATTTCCTATCAGGCACTTTTCCCCTTCATTGTTGTTCCTTGGTTTGTGTTTGTTTTTTCCTGTCCAGTCTCTTTGTACTGATACAGACTAGGACACCTGCCAATTTGTAGTCCAAAGAATTTGATGTTCAAGGGCATGAATATGTTTTTATTTCTTGATGTACACAAGTACATTTTTGCCCTATTTGTGAAGCTTGATCACTGTCCATTAAAAAAAGCAAAAAAGCACAAAAATCTGCAAACTTGTTGGAATATAACCTAAAGTCTGGTAGCTTGTTAAGTAATTCAGCTAAAAAAAGTCAATGACAAAAATCAAAGCATTACTGTCTTGTACAGTCACTCAATTGGCTAAGTTTCAATAAGAAGCTGGCAAAAAAAAAGAAAAGTGACAGTTAATACTTATTTCCCACCTCTGTGGAAACCAGATACAAAAAGCAGCTTCCACAGCCAAGTGAGGCTCCTTTTAGTGATTTAATAATGAATATTTATGCATAAACATACATAAAATGATTTCAACCTCTAAGTCATTACTTACTAAATATCTAAGAATGCATAAATTTAATTTATTATTGAGAATTAAAAAGCACAGCTCTCTATTAAAAGAACAGGTGAAATAAACCAGTGCTATGAGTGTGAAGGAGATTCCTTCATCTTTCAATCATTTTGCTGTTCAGTGCTGCTCAAGTCCTACAACAGAACATTTTAAATATTAACTCCCATGAAAACACAAACTGAACACAGACATTTAGGCAAACACTGACAATACTTTCCAAACCCACATTGTGGAAATGACACAAAGTACCCCACACTGTTGATTAGTATAAAATAACAAAAGGAACTATGTAAATAGATGAGCTCAAAGTTTAGGTCAGAGCACCTGGCAGGTTAGACACTCACTTTTGCAGAGGTGCAGGCTGAGAGACCCAACTGCCTCACAGGGAGCAACGTGCCTCTGGATTTAAACAGTGCCATGGATCCCATGGCTGGGACCATCCCTGTTTCCTTGGGAGAATATCCAAAAGGCTTCTGTGGGCTGCAAAAAGGCTTAATGACTATTGCACATGTTTTCCCTCTGATTAGTACAGCAGAACGGAGGATTCCCAGTACTGCCTAAGATTTGAACCATCTGCCCTCCCCCCCCATATTAAGGATGGTTTCACTGTTTACATGGCAAATGCCTTAGGACCTGGTTTTGGTTGAAAGAAGCCAGGCAAAGTCAGCAAAAATGCCTAATCCCAGGAAAAGCAGTGGAAGATGTAAAGCAGGTTCATCCTGCCCTGGTTTTACATGTCTTCACTGAGGCATTCAAATAGAATTTTAAAAATTCTAGAAAAAGCAGAACTGGGAATTTTATCATCATACTTTAATTAGAAGTAAAATCAGTATTCAGCACCACTCACCTAAAATCTTGTCTGTCTTCAAACAGGTAAAATTCTACGCAAGGATCACCAAGACCTCTTGCACCCTCCACAGCTCCTCCTTCCCTGCGCTCCATTTGGGAAGTTACTGTGGTTTTCCCAGAGCTGCACCTCAGTTTTCCCACATGAACACAGGAATAAGCAGCTTCCTTCCTCACCCACAGAAGGAACACTTCAAATACTTATTTCAAAATATTTGAGTGGAAGCTTACATCAGAAATCCCAATTATATCAAAAAGACTTTGAAAAAAATATCCTGGCAGGATGAACCACATTTGTTCCTCATTTATTCTTAATTACACCTATAGAGAGTTTGCATCATTAATTTAATTAGCAACACATTTGCCTACTGAGGATTTCCTGAGATAGGTCTGAGGAATTTGAGGGTTCTGGGCACATCCACTCCCCACCTGCACAAACTCGGGGCCAGCCCCAGTCCTCAATTCCCCCCCACAATGGGAAGAGGCCTCTAAACTCCCTCACACTCTTTAACACACCAAGTAAAAGAGGGAGATAAAGCAATCTAAAACACCTGAAACATATAATCAATTACTAGGGAGAGCTACAAAGTTCTTTTCCTGTGGCAAATAAATCATACATTCAGACAGGACACCAAACCTCCAGCAACATATAATTAGTGATTTTAAAGGAACATTTTGGTCCTTCCCATTATCAGTGTGCCTCCAACAAGTTATAGCTCTGACAAGACACAAGCTGACCCCTAGTACAGGGATCACTGAATTAGCAAAGGACTGAGATCTGCATAAAGCAGCCAGCCTCCAAATCATGTTTAATGGCAGGTAATTCTGGAAAAGGATAAGACTTAAACTTGAGGAAAGCAACTATTTCAAATTTTATTCTTAATGTAGTGAATGTCCAAGACAGTGAAGTACTACCTAATAGCAGAATTCTACCTACGATGAGTAAACAAATCACACCATTCTTTGGATTTAGGGTTATTGTGAAGCGTCTCCAAAGTATCCTGCAGGAAGCAAAGTGAGCTACCAGTGACAGACTCTTGGCTCCTGTCAGAGACTCAGAACACTATTTCCAAAATTAATGTCAGAAGTGGTAAACAAACCCACCATCATTATTACTGTGTTTTCAATGCATAAAGACACGAATTGTTTTCCCTTTAAGAGCATTGATGTGAACACTTTTTTTTTTTTAAGGCAACCTGTTCTTCAAGATCTTTACAAAACCTGTACATTGTTGCAATGGCTGAGGGCACTCAAACTGGGGGCAGTGTTTTAGTTTCTCTCCTAAACAGAGCACCAGCCGATTGTGGAGGTTCTGAGAGATGCACAAAACTAGGTAGAGCTGAGTCATCCACGTCACTGCCAGTAATTACTCACAAAGGAGTTATGCAACTCCTAACACTGACAAAATTCAGTGGCCTTTGACAGACCGGGCTCAGAACGTGCTCCAGAGGATGGACTGAAAACACTGGCCAAAATCAAAGATGTATTTATTTCAACTGGCAAAGGCAGCAGCTTATGCACAACAGCAGCAAAGCTCAGCTCATGAAAATGCCTTTTGGAGAGCAGCAACTTTCAATGCAGACCCGCTTTCCAGCAAAATACTTTAGTTTTCAGTCACTTTTTTGGTTTCAGCCTCGTCTTGCTTGTCAGAGACAATTAAGCAACTGGTTCTTGAAGTATTTATTGCAAAAGTAAATACTTGAGAAGGAGGTTGCATTTATGCAATTCACAATATTCACTACTTGCTTACAGCAATTACACTGCTCATTGTAAATGCAATCCTCCCAGTTCAAGGGGCAGGAAGTGCCCAAAATCCTGTATTCTGCCCAATTATTTCTGCATTTCATTCAGCTTGGTCAGTAAAATGTTAATGTTTACTTTCTGGTTTCTTTGTAGATTGTAATTACATTTTAATAATCTACAACAGTTGATTATGATCAACACCCTCACACCTATTTTTATTACCATGGAAATACTTATTAATCCAATATCCAGATAGAAAGAAGTTCACTGAATATTTGAAGCTTTAACAGCACAACACTGATTCTTCCTACCTAGGCTTAAGGAATTCCCAGTCACAAAACAGTTTCACAAGTGATACCATCACAGGAATATAAACATAGGAACAGCACAGTGCACAGCCCCAATTCCTCAGCACTTCAAATACCCCCCTCCAAAAAGGGCAAAATAATTCAATCCCGACCTTCAATAATTTCTTTAAAAAGTTCATGTTGCACTTGTGACTTGAAGCATGAAAATTTGTCTCCTACTTTCAAGATCACCTCCTTTCCTTGCCAGGTGTTTTTACTCCAAGTAAACACAAGTGCTACTGGAAATGCACTTACTGCTAATAACATAATCCTAAATTTAGCCAACAAGCAGAGTCCTCAGAGAAAACTATTCCTCCAATTTTTTCCTCCTGTGCCACAGCTGATGGACAAGAGCACCAGAAGGCACAAGTTAATCTTCAAAATAAAAACCTATTTCACAGTAGCTCTGTTGACTGTAGTTCCAGCAAGGCCAAGGTCAGAGATCTCTCAGACTGCCAATACAAGGCTGTAATGAGTACTATGAGCTATAGTTAATTCTATAAAATTTAAGTGAAAGTCCAAACCAAAATTCATTTTGACATAAAAAACACCTTTGCTGAATCCCCAAGCCAGGCGGATGTAGAAATCCAACAAGTGAGAAGTGCAGCATACCCCTGAGATCACTTATAAAAAGGGTTATGACAACACAAGTATTTGTTCCTGGAATTTGGGAACTTCACACTCAACTTGAAGAAATTTAGCACAAATGGGCTTTAAGTGCTGCTGGCAAAACCTAAGGACACAACAAACACCAGGTCTCCTTTTAATCAGAGCACAACTGGAGGAGCTTTACACAGACCTTGTGAAATAGCACAGGTACAGGCCTGAGGAAAATACAATTTAAAGCGTGACTGCTGCAAACAGTTGCCCTCAGATGTTACACAAACACAGAGCCCTTTCAGCTGAACACCCTTGTCCTGGGCTTGTCCACCCGAAAAACACCCAGGGACGCACATCCCACTTCAGCTGCAACACTCTACACTTGATTATTTTAGCACTGATACATCATAATTTTGTAATATTTTCTAAAGAGCTGTTCAACAGGACCAAGAAAGTTCTCAGACCTCCAATAAGTTTCATAACCTCAATTACAACAAACTGCTTTTACAGACAATAAGCCTTAGTACTTCTGTTGACTTTCTGATCCTGAAGCTTCACTAACATAATTAGGAATTCTCTAATATTAAGGTAGAGGAACCACAGCAAGTATTATGAATCACTAGAATATTTTAAAGTGTTAAGAGTGTAGTGGTCATGGTATAAAAATGCATATCCAGTAATTACAGTACGTGACAGTGGCAATAAAATCCCCAAATATTAAAAGCAATAAGAAATTTTGGGTTTTTTCCCCTTTCAATTTTTATCAGGGAAAAAAATTTCAAAACCTTTTAAAGGACGTCCTTTCACTCTTGCACACTTTGTTCTCTGAGACGATTTTGCTAGAGACCCTTTTCACTTACAATAAGAAGAGTCTGGTGCACCACAGGAAGCAAGTCTGACCAGTTTTAAGCAGCTTTATTTAGATAACATCTTTTGTGCGTCTAACAGACCTAGGTGTAATCTTTTATTTGTCATAGCTGACGATACCTGATATTCAACCCTTCACTTTTGATTTCAAAGTGCAAGAGTTTTAATACTCGAGCACCACGTTCGGCTGAGACACAGGAATCATTGCAACAGAACCAGTTTTACCTTTTATTTTCTTTTAAATCACATTTGCTCCTAGCTGATGAAGCACCTCAAGCACTAAGAAATACCTCGAAGTCGTTCCTCGTTCTTTAGCACGTTTAAGCATCCAAACCTCACCCAGGCACTCCTGGTCCTCTCAGGTCGTTACGTGTATGATAATTAATGTATAGTTATTCCAGGAGAAGGCAAAAGGACCTCCATAGCGACAACCTACCTGGATGCACAGCCACGTTAGCAAATTTCCAGCAGAACTTAAAGTAACTTTTCACAGGAGCTACGGCCATAAAAGTGAGTTTACAACCCCTCGGATGCTACGTGGGGACGGACACCTGTGACACGAAGCAGCCGGGAGGCGACACAAAGCACCGGCCTCCGCCGGCCGCCGGTCCCGCTACCTCCACACGTGTCACGGCCCGCGCCCGGGGGACACGGCCGGGCCCGGGGCGGCCGCGGGGCTTCGCGGCGGCAGCGGCCGGG
>VZUI01087986.1:0-89927 GCA_013401135.1 Cettia cetti | reverse complement strand
ATGGGGATCCCCAGGGATGCAGAGATCCCCCCCAGCCCATGGGGATCCCCAGGGATGCAGAGATCCACCCCCAGCCCGTGGCAGAGGTGCCCAGGCTGGAGCAGGTGATGCCTGCAGGGGGCTGTGATCCAGTGGAGACCCAGTGGAGAGAGGGGCCCTGCTCCCAGGCTGGAGCAGCCTGTGCTTGAGGGTTGCACCCCGTGGGCAGAGAGAGCCACGCTGCAGCAGTTTTGGGAGGGCTGTGTGCCCCTGGGAGGCGCTCAGGCTGTGGCAGGTGTGCTGGGGCTGCTGCTTGTGAGAGTGGAGCCATGGCAGAGAAGGTCACAGAGAGCTGCCTCCTGTGGGAGGCACCCCACGGCCTCTCAGGGGAAGGACTCCTCTCCCTGAGCAGCAGAAGGAAACCTCAGGGATGAACTGACCCAAACCCCTGTGCCCTGTCTCCCTGTGCTGCCAGTGGGAAGGAGGGAGGGGGTGAGGGGGAAAAGGTGTTTTAAGGGCTTATTTTACTTCTCATTATCCTCCTCTAGCTCTGTTAGTAATAAATTCACTTTGCAACCTTAAGTTGAGCCTGTTTTGTCTTTTAAGTGTTTTCTCCTGGTCCTTTTCTCAACTCCTGAAGCCTTTGTTAACTTTTTTCTCTCCTCTGCCCAGCTGCAGCAGGGGAGAGTGAGCGAGTGACTCTTGTGGGTGCCTGGCACTGGGCCAGTGTCAAACCACAACAGATAGAGAAGAATTGCCTCAACTCTCTTTGGAAAGAGTAAGGTCAGAGAAAACTATGCTCTCCACTTATTTCAAGTAGTTATCTTATTTGAGAGTTGTGTGGCTTTTACATTGCTACCAAAATTGAAAGTGGGGAAAAATGTGCTAATTTAGGAAGTCTCACCTCCCTCTTCTGATGGATCACAGAATACCAGGTTAAAGCTGTCATAGACGATCTGTCAGAGCAGTGCTTTTTGGTGGCCTTGAATTTGTGAACATCCCATCCAACAAACTCAAGGATGTGTAAGGATTTGGGTTTTTTGGAGGTTGGTTTTTTTGGGCTTAGATACACAGTGGCAGCAATAATGAGCGCACAGCCAAATTTTGAGTTTTTTCCCTGGTGTTTTAGGAGATGCAGAGGGAGATGTAATTTCTCTCTTTTTAAAGCTACAACTATTCAGTGCTGTCTTAGTATGTCAGAGGGCAAATGATAAGCAGACCTGGGCATAATAACTGGGAATTCTGCTCTTCTGTGCTAAAACTGATGAAGTATTGCTATTAATATTTCACTGGTGACAATTTCAGTGGGAAATACTGCTTACCTAAAGCTCAAAAACTGCTCTGTGTTGTTACCACTACCAGGTGTTATTGTTGCAGTCACCAGATGAGTGGCTGTCACCAGTGCTGTGTAAGTGAACAGCTCTGGGCTGATAAGGATGAAGTCTAAAGCACTTACAGACATTTTCCATCTCTGAGACTTCTGGGATAACTGTACTGACTGTGTGGGAAATTATTGTCCCTTGACAGAGACAGTGTGATATCTATAAAATGAATTCCCTGTGACTGCATGGATGTTTTTTTGTTCCTCTAGACAGATTTATCTGGGGTCCCTCTAAAAGTAGCTGCTTATATAGATTGCAGGAGACAGTAAGTATTGGCAGTGCCAGAAGCTTCAAAATCTGAGGCAGCCAAAATGTTGTGACATGATCCAAAAGCCTGTTAGAGCATCACTTGCAACTTATTTTTCTGCTGTCTTAAGTCTGCATATCCAATCCAGAAGGTATGCACAAGGGGGCATTTTCCCTCTGATTCTTGAATCCTTCTGGCAAGTGAGATGATTATTCTCCCTGTTTTTATTTGAAGATGCAGTAGAGTTTCTTTCCCTGGGAAAAAACTTATAATGCCTCAAATACATAATTTTTTTTTCTGCTTCGAATTACAAATAATCTTTCATGTTATATTTGAAATTGTTGCCTGCAGAACTTAGAAGCTGCTCATTTTATTTTGCTTTACTCTCCTCAGCTCCAAGTGATTTTAATTCCAAGAAAGCTCTGCAGCTCATTAACAGTGTATTCCAGTGCTATTCTGTCCCTGTAATTCTACTAATGTTGGTTATCAGGTGAGCCTTGCTGTTTGTTAGCAGTGTGCCTTTTCCCTAGAGCTTCTGGGTGTGCCTGGAGGATACTTCACCTGTTGTGCCCCATGTAGAAGTCACAGTGTGCTTGTTAACTCAACTTTTAGGGACATGACAATTCACAGAGAACTTATCGCTGTTTCTTAACCACTTTTTAAACAAAGAAACTTCCTCATTCACCTTCCTCTCTTCTTTCCCACACTATGAATTTATCTCCCAGGAGTTACAGCAGCTTGGGTTTCACACAGTCACATAGAGAAGCCTGGTTAATCCCATTCATGGCAGTAGTTGTTTAAAACAAGGCTGCAGTGCCTACGGGTCTGCATGGGAGCTCTGTGGTATGGAAAGAAAAGAGCAATTTCTGCTGCCACGTGCATCTCCTGGACTGGTTTAAATGCACACAAATCAAATTCCTACTTCTGTAAAAAAACCAGATATTTGATGCAGATCCTGAAGTACTTTTAAGCTATGAAATGTCCCTCCTTAAGACTGTTACAGTGTCTGGTTTTCATCTGGAGAAAACAACTGTATTCTGAGAATGCGTGGTAATGAAGTGAATAAAGAGCCATGGATATTGTATACATCTTTATCTCACTGTAACTGAGGTAATAGTGTTCCTTGTAAAGAGGATTGTGGGAGGAAAGTTGACAAGCAGGCAAATCAGAGTATTTACCTCTTGAAATGCCAAGCTTGTTCTGTTCAAGTGTCAATCCTAGAGGAAAACTAGGAAAAAAACATGTCTTTGTGGTGGGGAATTAGAATTGTTAAGAGAGGTTAATTGTTAAGAGCTTGGATGAGACCTCTAAGATGGAGTCCAACCACTAATCCAACACTGCCATTGTTCACCCCTAAAGCAGGTCCCCAAGTGGCATATTGACATGTCTTTGGGCACCTGCTGGGATGGGAACTCCTCACTGCCCTGGGCGGCCTGACCACCTGCTTGGTCACTATCCAACCTTAACCTCCCCAGGAGCAGCTTGATGCTTTTTCCTCTGATCCTGTCCCTTGTTCCCTGGGCGCAGACCCTGACTGCCCCCAGCTGCGCCTTCCTGTCAGGTCCCCCTGAGCCCCCTTTGCTCCAGGCTGAGCCCCTTTCCCTGCTCCCTCAGCTGCTCCTGGGGCTGCAGCCCCCTCCTCAGCTCTGTTCCCTTCTCTGGACCTGAATGAATAGTGAATGCCTTTACTGAAGAGAATGAAGTTGAGTTCTCAGGGGAGAATGAAGGAAAAGAACCAGCCAAGATCTTCAGACTGGGGAAACTGACGCTCTGACCCTTAATCCTTGCTCTGTGCTGCACTGCTGCCCGGCAGTAGTGGCCTGATCAGGATCAGGCATGAGGCCATGCCAGGTGCCTTTTGAAAGCTCACTGGTGTGTGATGGAGGGGTGTGCTGTGGTTACCTGCAGAGGGTGAACAGCACCTGTCCTTCAGAGGGGGCATGGAGTGATGGGGCTCCCTGTGCTGACACAAGTGGTGCTAGAGCTTTTCTTAACCGATGGGGAGCAAAAGGAGTTTGTATTGGGTTGGTGATTTTTTCAATGCATCATGCAGTGTTCATTCTGCTGGTCCCACTTGTTAGAAACTTTAAATTTATTTCCACTGTACTGTGCAAACAGGGACCAATCATGACTCAAAGGCTGCCAGAGCTTGAGGAGCTTTTGGACAATGCTCTCAGGAACAGGATGGGATTGTTGGGGTGTCTTTTGTGGGGCCAGGGATTGGATGATCCTTGTGGATCCCTATCCACTCAGGATACTTTGTGATTCTGTGACTTGAGGCCATCTTTCTTCTGTCTTTTGCTTTATCCTTTGTGTATCAGAGGCTGCTTGGAATTCATACTAGTGTGGATTCCACACAGTGGAGGATCTGGATAAACCAGATTAAGGACTATGGAAAAGGAGCAGATATTTCTTTTAGTTAATGTACTTTGAATGTGGCCTAAAGCCTGGCAAGAGGAACTCTTTAGACAGCCCTCAGATGCCAGTTGGTATATATTTTCCAGTCAATGATTTGATTGTTGGCATATGTTGTGGCTTTGGTTTTGAAGGAGACACATGCATCAGAGGAAATATTGAGAACATATGTTTTTCAGTTAGCAAATGGCAAAACAGTTTCTCTGTTGAGAGAGAGTGATGGTGTTACTTGATCAGCTCACCGTGCCTTGGTAATCAGCAGTTTTGTTAGAAGGAAGAGGGTGAATTTAATGAAATGTGCTCTGGGCTGGCTGCTTTTTGTGCTTCATTACTCCAGCCAGGGAGAATGTTTTACCCCTCACTTACACTTCATGTTGTTGAACATAATGTGTTTTTTATCACTGTTGCTGGTGTTTAGGATTTCCTGTTCGAGGTGTGCTGCTCTGAGATCAGATTTATGAGATCCTTTAGTGATGCTGGCAGTGAATTCATGCTGTGCAGTTGTTGTTGGGTGAACTCTGGGTCCAAGGGTTGCATTTTGCAAAGGGATAGTTTGTGGTGTTGCATTTTTAAGGGGGATCAGAATGGTTTAGGTCAGGCATATCCCCTTTTGGTCTATGATTAAGCTTGTTTTGTTGCCTTTTGAGGAACATGTGCAGCCTACTCTCTGGGTTTGCCAGAGAAGAGGCACAATGACTTCATCTTCCTGAAGCCCTTGGATGGGATCATGTTATGTCAAGATACATGAAGCCACGGCACTGTGCATAGGATTAATCCCATTTCACTTCAGGCACTTAGCTGAAGACTCTCAGCTGCAAGGCTGGTGACCCAAAGGCTCTTTCTGTAAATCACAAAATGAAACTGGCGCCTTAAGGAGCAACTAATCCCCTGTGAATTTTGAAATTCTCTTTGGAGATCTGGTTTGCTTTCACCGGCTGTAGAGGAGCAAAGGTTAGTTCAGTCAAAGCCCTGAATGTGGAACGTACGAAGTTAATTGAGAGGCTTTCTGCTTTCTAACATTCTGCACTGAGCTGACTGTCCACACAGTAGTCCCTGATGTTTGTTTCACACCTAGGTTTTCATCCTACCACATGGATACCAAGGGCTCTCAGAGGGGAGTAGGTTATTCCCACATGGTGATTCCCTGGCTCCCAACAGCATCTGAAGGAGGTCTCTGGTTGGGCAGCCCCACCCTGGGCTCCTGTGAGCCTGCTCTGCCAAGGGCCTTGCGTGTCTGATCATGGGGCTCCTTAGAAACTCGTGCACCTCCTCTACCCTCTCCACAGATTATTGCCAGGGTTTGAACCTTGGCTGTTCAGAGACCCTTCTGTGTCAGCTAAAGGAGTGACCCTGGCAGCTCCAGGCCGATGGTGCCGTGGGACAGTCCCCAAATGGGGGCTGGGCTGTGCCCTGGGAGTGTCCTGTGAGTGTGAACAGGCTCTGTGTGTGTTAACTTACTGCTCTGTGTCCCTCTGCTCCTCCAGCGGGATTTGCTTTGGCACCCTTGGTACTGCTCTTCACTCCATGCCCTTTGCCAAGTTGTATCCCTTCTCCTAAAACATTCCTAGGCACGCATTTCAGTCTGCAAGGCATTACTGGTAGGATAGATGCATTCTTGCAAATGACATATTCCCAGACAGCGAGCCAGCATGCAGCAAACATCACAAACAACCAGAAGGAACTGAAAGAGTTGAATTTATTCTCAGTATGTGTCTCTGTTAGCAGGCTCATCCATTCTCACTGGGATAGTGGCTTCCTTACCATTTGCTTTTGGGAATAGGCCAGAAGTGTGTGATGTAGGTACAATGAATGAATATTATATGTCTTTAAAAGCCAATTTCATGTAGCCTGATACATAGTGGAGCCAAATATCAACTTTATAGGATAAATTATAACCAGCAGAGCTTGCTCAGCAATGAGAGGTAACCAAAGCAGAACAGAACCCCAGTTCTCAGCCTGGAAAAATGCTGCTGAAGTGGAGTAAGTGGGGGTGGGTTTGCAGCCTGGAACAAAAATGAAGCAATGTCTTGTGTTGCTGTAGTCCCTGCTAAATGTCTGGGCTGTTTGCTCAGGATAGCAGCTCTGTGACTGTAGGTTACTGCTGGACTCCTGCCAGCTTGTTTAAATTAGATTCCTAGCCGGGGGGCTGGGGTGGTCAGCAGGAAGCCATTGTAATTTTCATGCCTTGGACACCAGTGTATTTTCATGAGCTAAAGTGAAGTGTCTCTGGGGATGCTGAATATCTTTGAAACATTTCCTGAGTTCTCTTAAGCTCTGCAATGGTATGTCCAAGTCTGTTTTCCAAAGGATGGAGCTTTTTGTTTAGTTAGTGAGGTCTTAGTTCACTTGAGTAGTATGCTTTTGCTGTTGGAACTTAGTGAGGAACAGAAGAAGAGGAGGAAAGCCATGCAGGAAAAATGATGGGCTCTGTCTTAGGACAGCTAGGAGTACTGTAATTCCTTTTATTCTCCCATATTAATTTGTATTTCTCTTTACTAATATCTTCATGAGATTGTGACTTCAAACTACTGTGTCAGAACTAGGTTTTTAGGCTGTGAATAGGGGGAAATGTTTGGGCAAGCACACATTTTTAGGTAAAAGAGCAATAGCTGGAACACCCAGGCAGAGAACCTGTGATTCTGCCCATCTTTGGGCAGATTCTTTCCCATTTTCTGTTACTTACACCAATACAATAGTGGTGTGATTTTTTTAAATTAGAGATCTTCAGCAATCCTGTGCACACTAATTGCTGTCATATACCAGAGTCTGACTATGAGAGGCATAAGAAGAACCTAGGACATGGTACGGTACAGGCCAGGTCAGGTCCCAGGTGATGCCCAGTACTTTGGTGTGCACTGGCTGGGGTAACATTTTGGCTTCTCTCCTACAGCATTTGGAGAACATAACAAGGTGCTTAGGCAGTGGTGCTTGGTGAGGACTGTTTACTCCTGATTTAACAACATACTGCTGAAACCTCTGCATCTCAGTGTCTTAGGATATTTCAGATGTCTGTGTGGTTGGCTTTTTTTTTCTTTCTTTTGTGGTGGTTTGTTTTTATTTTTGATGGGGGTTTTTTTTGTGTCTTGGATTTTTTCCTTTGGTCATGTCTTTCCCTTTTAAAATTTTACATAAGCTGAATCAAATCACAGGCAATTCATGTGACCTACCCCTGAGTCACAGCTCTCTGTGTTAACCACAAATCACTTTGTTCTCCCTGAAATGTTTATTCCTTCTTTTAATTTCTTTCCTAGTCTGTCTGACTCCTCAACTTTTTATCTTCTTTCTCTCTGTATTCAGCCCATCACTTCCTCAAAATTTCCATTGACCCTTTTCCCTCAGAGGTTCGGTGTCCTCAGTGCTCCCCTCCGGATCTCAAGATTTCTTGGCAGTCTGGAGTATCTTTTGCATGTACACACTGGATCCTGGTGGTGAAACGTGCTGGTGCTAAAGACAATATATTCTTGCTCTGAAAGAGGTGCTGTGTTACCCACAGAAAGGTCTGTGTAGGAGAACACAGAACCATGGAATGGGTTGGGTAAGGAGGGACTGCAAAGGCCATCTAGTTCCAGCTCCCTGCCGTGAGCAGGGCCACTCTGCACTTTCAGAGTTGCTCAAAGCAATCCTTGTTCTGTCCCTCCAAGCCCTTGTCCCAAGTCCCTCTCCAGCTCTCCTGGAGCCCCTTTAGGTCCTGGAAAGAGCTGTAAGGTCTCCCTGGAGTCTCCTCAAGGTGAACATCTTCAGCTCTCCCGTACTGGCTCCAGAGCAGAGGGGCTCCAGCCCTAGGAACATCTCCATGGTCTCCTCTGGACTCTTCTCCAGCAGGTCCATGTCTTTCTTGTGCTGAGAGTGGAGTCTCACCAGAGCAGAGTTGAGGGGAGAATCCCCTCTCTTGACCTGCCAGGTGATGTTTGCCTCAGCCTGAATGAGCTAGAACACATCTCATTCCCACTTCACATGTTGGGCATGGGAGTGAGTGCTTTTGTAGAGTTTGCTCTGGGTCAAAATTGGACCAGCTGACCCTGATGTTTTGTTTTCTGAAATTGTGCTGAATCTGTTGAGTCACACTTTCCCAAAGTTGTAACTGTAGTGGACAAAATCATTATTGTTCTGTCCTGCTTTCTGCTTCCCTCTTCTTTAAGGTTGTGGCTTTTTCTGAGTGGCCATGAGTGCTGCTTGGCAATCCCAGATTCATTCCCAAACAGTCCAGGTTAGCAGAGGCTGAAGAAGCTCTTTAGTTTGGGAGCTTGATTAGAGTGCATGAGCCCCCTGGGGCTGAGCAGAGGAGGTGATGGCTGGAGGTGTGGTGGTTCTGGCCAGCAGCACTGGCAGTGGGCTCAGCTGGCAGAGCTGCAGCAGGCGGGGAGGGAGCATCCCTAGTGCTGGTGAACTGGAACGACTGAGTTGCACAGGATCTGTGTATGAGAGAGAATCTGGACCGTCTGGGAATGCTGACAGTGGGGGAAAACGTGGCTGCTTTGTGCATCAAGCTTTGTTCTCAATATTCCTGCTGTGGCTTATGCAAAGTGAGGATCATGTCATTGCTGTAAAACGTTGGCCCTTTCTCTACCTTCTAAAGTTGATTCGAATGTTGTTCTGTTACCCAAATGAGCTGTGGTATAGGGAGATGAAAATAATGACTGTTGGCTAAAATGGCATTTTGAAGAATTAGCAATTTTACCACATCAAGCAAATCTTCTAATGCCTTGGTGGTTTGGCACAGCCACCAATATGGTGTGTACCCGTGGCTGCGACTTTGTTTAGAGGGAAGGCACAGGAATGCTTTAGAGAGAGGGCACAGAAGTACTCCCCAATCTAGAGGTGTATG
Organism: Cettia cetti; assembly: GCA_013401135.1. NCBI lineage: Eukaryota > Metazoa > Chordata > Aves > Passeriformes > Sylviidae > Cettia > Cettia cetti. The sequence continues at coordinate 81,079 of VZUI01087986.1, read as the reverse complement.
GTATGGTATGGATCTGGAGCTGCAGCTTAGCAAAAGGTAAGAGTCTGTATTCCTTTCTGGAAAGGACACAAGGGAGGCAACTGAAGAGATGCTATTGCATTCCTGCTTTGTGGGCATGAGTCTTGGTTCATCTCAAACTGTCCTTTTTACAAAGTAAGCAAATAAGTGAAGCATGTTTTGAATTAACTCATTAATTTGCATAAATCCTGCTTAGAGGTAGATTTGAAGTACATAAAACTTTTCACTCTATAGAGAATTTGGAATGTGGGTATTTATGGGATAACTCAAGCCCATCTCACCTTGTGTTGTAGCTATGTAGCATTAAACACTTGCTTAGTTACTTGCAATTGTGCAAAACTTAATTACTTGTCCCATTGTGTAGATATAGAAGCCTTTTTTCCCAGTTTGATATTCTTTCTCTGATCATGTTTTGATCTCAGTTAACATGGAGTAAGTCCAGAGTAATTCCATTACAGTCAGTAATGCTAGCTTGGATTTACACCAGTACAACTGAGCTCAGAGTCTGGCTTTGGTTGTCTGCCATCTTATTTTGCTAAATATTGCATCCTTCCCAAATATCCTTTCTCATCTTGTCTTCAGTCCTTGCTGGCTCCTCCTACCTTACCAAATTCCAAGAGTAACAACATAGGTGAAGTTTACTTGATGAAAGATTGTTTAAGCAGGGTCTGGTTTTTATTAGCTCAGCTGGTTTTCATTTTTTCAGCCCTGTTTGAAGTCTGATTGTGCTCAGGCTGGGATCTGGATCCATCCTGCTTTTCCTACTTGACTCAATTTTGTCCATTAGAAGTGCGGTGTTTTGAATTACTGGGTGCTCCCCGACATTATCATTCTGTAAGAATCATGTGCCTCAGTGATGCTTTAAAGCATTTTTTAACTCCAAAGATCAGAAAAAAGGGAAAAAGAGCACCTTAAGGCATTACTGCTAATCAACAACATAACGTGTTTGGAAAGGCTCAGTAAATGTGAGATGTGACTTCAGAGAATGAAATGAATTAAATTTTTCCTGGTTTTGTTGATAATTCCTTTGTAGAAGCATACACTGAACTTTCTTACAGAGTATTTTAATTTATCATGTGTGAGAGACATCTGGAATTTCATCTAGGCTATTCTCTTAGTTAAATAGGGTGGTTTATTATTCAGGTTTGCAGTTTGGACAGTTTTATCTGTGTTTATGTAGTTTAGCTGGACACTGGGGTCTTGGGCCTCATAATCATTCCAGAAATTAATCCATAACGTTTGTCTTAACATTTTTACAGTTGGGCTTATGCTGGTACAGTATTGCCACATTCATGTGATGATAAATAACCTTCCCCAGGATATCCAGCCCCAGCTCTAGGGATAAAGAAGGGATAAGAGATGGGAAACGTCACCTCCTTTAGTTTGGACACCTCAGGCACAAACTCTGTAGTTAAGCAAAACACTTTGGAATGTTTTTATATATATTCTGTTGCTTTTGATACACTTTTCACATATCCTTAAGTGTTTTCCTGAGTGAGGCCTGAAGATTTGCCTCTGGCAGCAAAGGGAATATTTGGCAGAACTGGCGATTTAAACCTGAGCCATCCTGCTTTAATCGTTCGGATACAGTTTTGTACTGCAGACACCTGAACAAGGTCTTCAGGAGAGGCTGGATGACTATCCATGTCTGAACCTGAATAGACCCATGAAATGGCAGTCTTCACTGTGACCATTCCAGTGGGCAGTTGATACAAAAAATGGTGCCTTGAGCCTGCCCACCAGGCTGTTCTTTAAAGAATTAGTGATGCCCTGCCAATCTTTGTTCCTTGGCCTTCATTTCATGTTCAGGAAAATTGCCTTGACTCTCCAATGTATGCAGTTGGTTTGTGAATGTCTTTAAAACACTGGAGGGGGAGCCAGAGAGAGTTTGCAGCTGGAGCCCTGAGCAGCACAGCAGGGCAAAGACAGAACCAGTCCCAAAGGGCAGGATTGAAGACTGGCTGGGAGAGCTGGGGGTGTTCACCTGGAGAAGTGAGATTTTTGGGGACACCCAAGAGCCCCTTCCAGTGCCTAAAGGGGCTCCAAGACCGCTGGAGAGGGACTTGGGACAAGGGCCTGGAGAGGCAGGATGAGGGGGAATGGCTTCCCACTGCCAGAGGGCAGGGTTAGATGGGATACTGGGAAGAAATTCTTCGTTGTGAGTGTGGGGAGGCCGTGGCACAGGGTGCCCGGAGAAGCTGTGGCTGCCCCTGGATCCCTGGAAGTGTCCAAGGCCAGGTTGGAGGGGCTTGGAACAACCTACTGAAAGGTGTCCTGCCCATGGCAAGGGGTGGAATGAGGTGAGCTTTAAGGTTCTTTCCAAACCCAAACCTTTCATGATTCCATGCCATTCACTGGTGGCATCCTCATGGCTATTCTTGCTGCAGCAGCTCAGGAATTAGCACTCACCGTTCACTCATGTTGACTCATGAGGGGAGCAGTGACCCAGCCACTTCAGCTATCCAGTGTGAGCTGTCAGACTGTATTTGAAAGCACCTGCCAGTTCAGAGAGTGGGTTTTGTTCCAGACACAATGCGGACCCTGAGAAAATATGCTTTAGATTGACCTACACAAACAGTGCAAGTCAGGTGGTAACATTGATTTTTGGAGCTTGATAGCTTTATGGTCACAGATCCAAATTCCCCAGAGAAGAAATCTTTGTGCTCTGTGTTGTATAAACAGGCTGAGCAGTTTAGTGAAAACAATTGTCATGGTAAATGCTTATGTTTTTAAACTGTAATCATTCTTTTAGAGTAAGTTTGGCAATTATTTAGCGATCAATTATTTTATTGCCCTGTGAGAGCTCCATGTTGTTCAGTAGTCAGCTGAGTACATTCCAGTCTGCTTGGGCTAGGCCAGATAGAGGGTGAAACTGGGAAATACAAGGTTCAAGACAAATGAGTCTAAATGAATTTCTGTCTAAACATAAATAGTGGCATTATTTCAAACAAGTTTTACAACATGAGCAAACGGAAAACAAGGTTTTGCCTAATGTATTCCTGTTTAGCTGATATGGGCAAAAAAGTTAATGTTCTCATCATCTTTCCCTCCTCCCTCCCTGTTCACATCTGCTTTTTCAGTTAGTTTGGAGTGTGCTTACATTTTTACACTAGTAAAACTCCATGGAATTTTATAACCGACAGATAATGTTTAGTGTTTCCCTCTCTTCCATAGCTTCCTAAAAGCTACTGAGCACTGAATCAAGCTGCATCAAGAGCAGAAATATTCTGGTGCCTTTTTTTTTTTTTCCCAAAGCCATGAATCAGCTTTCTTCTAGCTACTGAGCTCCCATCGTGCTGAGGCGTCCCAGTGCTGCCGTGGGCTGTGGCGTGTCCGTGGGTCAGCGCAGGGGCACTGGGCCCGTGCAGGAGGTGATAGAGATCTGCATGGCTGGGATTCCGCTGCTGGGCAGACAAGGCTGGGCAAAGCTGCCTGGATTAGCAGCTCCCAGTTAAGCTCCGGTGGATCCCGGAGTGAGCTGCCCGCCGTTGTTTGATAGAGGAGGTGGCAAATGCAGCGTGGGTGTGAGGGAGCCGCGGGCGCACCGGGAGCAGCGGCGTCTGTGGGGCTCCCCGCGCGGCTGAGCGGGCTGCGGGCAGCGCCGCGCCAGGCCGGGGGCGCGCAGGTGCCTCTGTGATTGTGTGAACTGGGCTACCCGGCCTAGAGGAAGTTGTCTCTGCCCATGGCAGGGGGTTGGAATGAGGTTATCTTTAAGATCCTTTCCAAACCAAAGCATTCTGTGGTGTTCACTAGTAGCATCCTCGCTTACTGTACTTGGCTGCCAGCTGCAGCAACTCAAATTTGCCCTTGAAATTAGTTTTTTGTAGAACACTTCAGAGGCTTAACTTTGAGTTTGTTCTGAGCCAAATCCAAAGGGAGTAAAGACATGGCACAGTAGTACTGCTGGTAGTCAGCAAAGGCTCTTGCCCTGCCTGCTCACAGGGTGGGACAGGTGGGACAGCTGAAATCCTGGTTGTTTTTTTGCTGTGGAGTCCAAAGTGCTGATGGTCTCCTCAGCTTTAATCCATGCAATTTATCAAATCCTTCTGTTCGTATCTTTTCTGTGCAGACATCAGAAATGTTACAGAATTATAGGCTCATAGAATCCCAGAACAGTTTGTGTTGGAAGGGACCTTAAAGCCCATCTCATTCCACCCCCTGCCATGGGCAGGGACACCTTCCAATAGCCCGGGGTGCTCCAAGCCTCGTCCAGCCTGAGCTTGGACGCTTCCAGGGATGGCACAGCCAAAGCCTCTCAGGGGAAGTCCTTCAGCTTGCTAGGGCAGCTCATCTGCTTTGAAAACTTCTCACACCCTTGAGGGTTTAGGTAGACTCCGAAGGATGCTGAAGAAAGGACCTTGATGAATGTGTAGGATTCTGAGTCCTGCGTGGGTCCAGGTCACACTGTGACAGTGACATGCTCTGAGTTCTTGGCTGAGCTGCTGGTGATGAACCCCCAGAGCTGCTGTTTCACAGCTGGAGAAGCAGCCTGAAATTCTTCCTGAACAAATTCATGGCTTTTCCAGCTTTGGGCTTCTTTCTGGTCTTTTCTCAGTTGACATTTAAAGCTATATTGTTATATAGGACAGAAGGAAGCAGCCTCAAGTTGCCACAGGAGAGCTTTAAATTGATACTAAGAAAAATGTTTCCCTCAAAGGGTTGACAAGCATTGGAATGGGCTGCCTCGGGAAGTATCACCATTCTTGGAGGGATTTAAAAGCTGTGTGGATGTGTCACTTGTGGATGTGGTTAGTGGTGGCCTTGGCAATGCTGGGACAATGGTTTGACTCAGTGATCTTTGATGGCTTTTCCATCCTAAATGATTCCATATTCTCTATTAGAAGGTGTTTTGCTATCTGACTGAGATGTCAATTTATATGACAAATTACTGTGGGCAGAAATGATGCTTAGATGTGGATTAGTGGATTGTTTACATACCACAGAGTTTATGTGAGTCAGTGAATGTGCAGATTCCCTTTCCAAAGTGACAACTGAACATGTGTGTCTTGCATCCAGACCCTCAGCAGCACTGAGTGGGAGACTTCTGTGCAACAGGATTCATTTACCAAATAGTCATTCTCAGGGGTTGTGTGACTACTGTGGGGAGCAGTTTTGGTTTTCAGTTCTCCTAGCAGATTGAAACCATGAAGTGAGTGTAGCACTGCAGAGGGGGAGAAGAGGCTCTGTGCCTCTGTAGATGGCTCCCAGCAGCCCAGCTCCAGGGGTTACAGCCTGTGTCAGGGAGGAGAGCTGCCAGGGAGCCCTGTGTGCACTGCTGGGCCAGACTCAGAGCTGGGAGGAACCAGAGGCAAGGCATTCTCGCTGCTGTGGCCCATGGGAAGCAAGGAGACATATGAGACCTCTGTCACCACTGACTTGCTCTGGCAGTGTGGAGACACTGCTCAGCCTGGCCCAGCTCCTTTCCCCTTCCCCTGGGTTGTGGTGAGCAATCCAGTTTCTCAGCCTTGGGTCTCTAGACTTCCACAAGAAGTTTATCCCTTACTGAATGGTTTCTGCTTAAAAATGTTTTTCTTGGTGCCATTTTGCAAATGACACGATTACAAATGATACAGGCAAAAGTGAAGGGATGGGAAAGAGCTGCTTCCTGCTGACTCACCAGTTACCAAAGTAAACAGTGCTCTAATGAAGCTTTGGAGAAGCTCATCTGGCCATGAAAAACTTGCCATATCTTTCTTTTTAAATCGGCATTTCAATCCAAACCACGTATTTTTAAAAATAGAACTAAAATGTTTCAGTATCCTCTTTTTCCTGGGTTGGCTCTATCAGATAAGCTATTTTGCAGGCTTAATTTGTGCTTCTTTTTCCCACTGCCTTCTTGTGCAATAGAATCCTGCAAAAGCCTGGGTTAGAGGGGACCTCGAAAAAATAATCTGATCCAACTTCTCAAACAGAGCTCACCAGGAATAAAAAATGTGTCTGATAGGTAGAATAGAAAATGGATTATTTAGAGTCTTCACTGTTTTAAGTTAGAATTTTAAAAAGACCAGAAAGTTCATGTTAACCTGGAACACCAGTAACAGCCCTTCTTTGAACCTCCTTAAATGGGTGTTCTGACTTCAGCTAATTGATGCCTCTTTATTCACAACGGTGTTTGAGGCATTACTGCACCCTGGTTAGAGCCCTAGGGATAATATTCCCAATTGGATATTGTCACAGTGAATAATTGGTGTACATGGACAGTGCTATCTGTTGTAACATTCCATGTTCTGTCAGCGGCACATGGATTAGTTCTGTGAAGTGGAGACTTAGCTGGAATGATGCAGAGATTTGAATTTACAGTTGTAATGCCTGAAAGGACAGGGTTGGGGTTTCTAATGGTATTACACTGGTAATCCTTTAGTAATTCACTTTATAGTGGAATACTTGGACAGGAGCTAGGGTCTGTTTGACTGAAATCAGTAAAAACTCTGTCAGTTACTTGGAAAGAAGGCAGATATGTTTTTAGCAGTAAAAAGGAAAGAAAGAATATTTTAGGTACAGAGTAACCTCATGCAGAATATCTGGATTTTGTACTGAATGTGACACTTCTTTCTCCCAGCAGCTGGCCTCAGATTACTGGATTTTTGTTATGTTTGGAAATCTTCATTCTCAAAGGATGGCAGCTGGATATATGCTAAAGCTTTTGTAGTATCAAAAAGATGATGTTCATGCACATGTGTGTATATGTGAGTAGGCACACACAGGTCATCTCCTAGAGCCTTAGTTTTATTCCCCTAGAATTTTCAAAATGAAACTTTTTTCTTTCTTCCTTGTATTCTGTTGACAGACCAGTAGCTTGATATGAAAACTGAGGAGACTGTTTAGCAGTGTTTGAATTATACAAGTGTAGGTAGGTTTGTGTTTAGTGCCTATCTTTTCCCTTTGTTTAGGGCTAATTGGGTAATCATGTGGTTTACTGGTACTTTGCTGAGCAAAATTTTATTAATATTTCAAGGATTGTGTCTGGCATCTGAAGGAATTCTATCTCAGTCTTTACTTTTTTGTGTTTCTTTTAGGGAAAAAAAGCCTAAAACTTACCACACTGTGTCAGAGCTTCATATCCAACAGTGGTGTTTTGTCCCAAGCCGTGTAACTCCCTTCAGCCAGAGAAACCTCTGGAGACCCATTTCAGCCTAAGACACCACAGTGCACGAATGGTCAGGTGGAGAGCCCCTGGGGGGCTCAGGGGACGGAGCTGCTCTCCTGTGGGGAAGGGCTGAGAGCATTGGGATTGGTCAGCCTGCAGAGGAGAAGCTGTGCGCTGACCTAACTGTGGTCGTGCAGTCCCTGAGGGGAGCCTGCAGGGAAGATGGAGAGATCCCTCTTTGAAAGGGGCTGAGGGACAGGACAAGGGGAACGGCTTCCTGCTGCCAGAGGGCAGCACTCAGGAAATGTTAGGAAGGAATTGTTCCCTGTGAGGGTGGGGAATCCCTGGCACAGGGTGCCCAGAGCAGCTGTGGCTGCCCTGTCACTGGAAGTGTTCAAGGCCAGGTTGGATGGGGCTTGGAGCAACCTGGGCTAGTGCAATTGTCCCTGCCCAAAGGATGGAACTAGATGAACTTTGGGATCCCTTCCCACCTCAGCCTATGATTCCATGATGATTTAAAATAAAATTATCTTCTACTGTGTGAAAGCAAACCTACAACATAAGCTTGTAAAGAGCAGGATAGGGTTAATACGGGAACATACTCTGAGAATTCCTTGTGTTCCCATGGTCTCTTGGCAGTTTTAAGCACTGATGGATTAGTGCCATGTTCTCCATAAAGCTTGTTAGGGGAACAGCTTCTTGAAGAAAACACTGACTGCTGCTTTATTAATAACTGGGGGGTAATTATCCCTGTTTATACCGTTCCTGACTTGGGATATGTGCTACATAATGGGGATATAGAATGTTTCCCCTCATCCCAGACTGAGCAGGACTGTCCTGCTCCCAGGATGCTCAGGTTGCTGATGGTGACTTTATTTGCTTGCAGGGTCTGGTTTTGTGTAGCTGTGGGTTCTGAGTGCATTAGTAGTTCCGTGTCCTTTGGGAAAGCAATGCAGCTGCACTTTCAGCAGGAAAGAGCCAGTGGCTTTTCAGTTTGCTGATGTCTCAAGATCAAAAAGCTGACTTGGCTTCAGTAAGGTAGCTCTCTCCAGGGATCTTCCCAATCTCTTTGAAGGAAGTAATCTGGGAATATAATCTTCCAAGCAGAAGAAGCTTTTAATTAGCCATTGTAATTGAATTAATCTATCCTGCAAATAAAAGAAGCTGTGAATTTTTTTTCCAGTCAGCCACTGGACCCCTCTTATGGTGATGTACATTTGGGGACACGGTGGGAGCCTGAGTTTCATGAAGAAGGAGAAGGAGCTTCATGGATGAGGCTGTGGCACCCTGCAGTGCCAGGAGGCTCCCGATGGTGGAGCTCGGATATTCCCAGCCGGCAGCGGCGTGGACAGCAGCTCAAAATCAATCATTCTAGATGTCTCAGTAAATAAGTTCATTTTGTAATGCAATATTAAGTATAAAATGTGAATTAAAAATTGTGTTTTAAATCTTCCTTGATTTGACTTCAACATGGTAAGGTAGTTAATCACAAAGCAGCACTGTGAAATGGGTAGTTGCATTCATTCTTGCCCGATTCCTCCATGCACGTTCTTTATCCAGTGCTGTTACAAGTGTAGAAGGAGCAGTGCCAAAATACACAGGCTCAGAGATGAGACAGAAATAGACCTGGCCTGAACTGGAGTTCAGTCTGGAGAAAGAATTTAAAGAGCATTATGGACTGAGTTTTACTCTGTTCAGCCTGTTGTTAACAAGGGGAAATAAACACAAACAGAAAGGGAGCTGATGACCTTCTCAGATGTTCAATGGGAGTTTGGAGCACGGGCCAGCCCCGGGATCCGGCGCTGCTCCCAGGCTGAACAGTAAGGAAGTTGTGTCTGCAGTCCTTATCAGCTCTTTGTCCTTTACTGTAGGCTGAGGAAAGCAAATCACTCCAAGATTTTTCTCCTTGTGTCTTCTCATGCCTTTTATTGTTGGAAAAGCAAAGCAGCCCCATGAAAGCCTGCAGTAGTGGCAGTGCTGGACAGGCAAGCACAAACCCCAAAGCTCTGGGCATGCAGGAGGTGCAGGAGAGCACAGACTGCAGCCCTGAGCGTACTCAGTGCTGGGATGGAGCTCAAGCTCAAGGCTTGCATGTTAGGGACCACCTAGTTGTGAGAGCCTCCCATAATCTCCGTGGCTTGCTCAGCCCCTGGCCTCTCTCAGGCCTGTCAGCTGAGTAGCCAGCCGTGGCTGTGTGCTGGGAGTGATCCATGAAGGGCTGGCCAGAGGCAGCAGGGTCAGCTGAGACACCGTGTTGTGGCCCCGCTGGGAACAGACCTCTGGTGCTGTGCAAAAGACAGGGAGGAGGAAGGTGGGGCTGCTCTAGATTTCAGCGTTCAGTGTGTTTGCTTGTCCCCAGAAAGGAAAAAAACTTGCTTTGTGTCATTCTTTTTGAGACGTTTGGTAGCCACTCAAGACATTACTTTAAATCTGAACCACATGGACCCCATTTTTCTGGTCTTTTTGCCCAGAGTTGTGCACCAGCAATACACAAAAACTTCTGGCCCCGCAGTGGAGCTAGAGGAGATGTTCAGGTGGATTACTTCCTCAAAACAATAAACAGCCTGTGTTTCTATTTCATTCAAGCTATCTTTTTCTCATTTCCAGCCTAAGGGAGTAGTTTTTTTAATTAAGATTCCGTGGTTGATGTGATGGGCCACTCATGCAAAGGGCTTGAGAAGCTCCAAGACTGTTCTGTGCATCACCCATTTAAGAGAGCATTTGCAGCAAATCTGGATCTATTTTAACCATCTCTGGGTAGAGGAGGTTACTCTGCACATGCTGTGGTTTGTGACTATAGTTCTCAGAAGGTGGAGTTAACATTGTGCTGGGCAAATCTGTCCCTGATTTTTATTGTTTCTTACTGCATGTGGTTAATAACTTCTAGACAACTGCACTTAAGGCTCATAAGCTAAACTTAGTACTTGTTGCAGTAGACAAAAGATGAGAATGTTAGATTTTTATCCACTGTGGGTCTCCAAGTGAGCTTTTCTTTTCCAAGAAATGAAGCCTATATAATGTTTTCTTTGTCATTGTTATTTTCCTTGAAAAAAAAAAAAGTAATGAGCTCATAACTATTAAAACAATGGGAAATAACAACACAAACGTGGCACTTGCTAAGGCACATTGCTAGTAAAGCTTGTGTTAGATCTTTGGTTATTGAGTTTCAGCCAGGCTCTGGCCTCTGTCCTGAGGTGAAGAGGTTGATGCATGAGGGTGGTGTCCCTTGCTGTCTGTGAGAATGAAGCTTCATCAGCTCCACTGGCACTGGGTTGGGCTGCTTAGCAGGGCTCTGCATTTCCCAGGATAATCCATCTTGTTTGTGCACAGCCAACTCATGAAAAACTGGGTGAAAAATTGTGAGCAGTCTGATTCCTTCCTGTCTGCTGTTACACAAGTAGTGACAAACAGTCATAAGTCATGGGGTTGAAAAATGATTTAAAAAATAAGAAAAGTGAGTGGTTAAGGAAACATGAGCTTGCTGGACTGGTTTGGCTCATTTCTCTCTGGTTAAGAGTCTGGTAAAAGTTGCTCACTGCAGTTTCTGGGCTCTTCAAAAATTAATTATAGTCAGGTTAGAATCTGAAAGCAGCTCAATCACAAGGGCATATAATTTAGGAGGAAAATTTAAATGCCTTATTACATGTTCTAGTGCTAAGCATCTTAGTGCTCCCTGAATCCATTGGGATGGTCTTTCCAGGGGGAGGTGTGTTAACCACGGGAGACTCATGACTGTAAGGCAGCATCTTCAGTGCTGCCTTGTGCACCTGGAAAAATTCATCAAGGTTTCTATCCACACAGCTCCCATCATCTGAATGGGAGTTGAAGGTGTCCTTCACTTCAGAGCATGAAGCACAAGGCTTTAAGTTTGGTCTTTCTTTACTATGTGGTGGAGTCAGCTTCTTGTTTTGGTAATCTACAATAGAAATTTGCAATCAGTTAAAATGGAGAGGCATTTTTGGTGCATTAAAACATAATGCTGTAAAACAGCTTCTGATCCTGTGTGCATGTATTTGTCAGCTCTGTGAGGACCAAAACTATTCACTATCATTTGAGATGGCAGTTACAAGTGGGGTTTTTTATGTAGTCTTGCCTGTGTGATGACCCTTCCTTTAAGGGGAAGGAGAAGCACTTCCTGCACTTCAGCTGGTGAGGGATCTGTAGAGGGAAGAGCCTGCAGGACCCAATTTGCAGTTGGAAAATTGCAGGTTTCTGCTTCTGTGCCCTCAGGGTGGACAGCTGGCTGGAGCCTAGCTGGGAGCAGCTTCACCATTGTTCTTATTCTCTGAATTCTTGGCAGTGGCTGCTCCTAAAGGTCTTCAAATGCATTATAAGCAGAGCTTTGCAATGGATTGGATACAATTCTCTTCTTTCTCTGAGAAGAGCATTAAATCAGATAAATCTTGGTGCTCAGCACCCTTAGTAAATGGCTCTTAGGGAATAATTGTACACCAGCTTCTTTTGGCAGGGATCTTGGTTTAGGAATTTCAGCTGTCCCATCTGATTACTCCTAATCCTTCATCATCTCTTCATTTGTGGAGAAAATTATTTGATGTACGTGCAGTCACACACACATATAGTATACACATGTATTTAAATGGGCAGGTGAGGATTTGTATATGGGCATATGAAACCCATATTAGTCCCCTGATCTCCAAAACTGTCAGAATTGCCACAGCCCAGTGCTACACTTGCCAGAATGTGGAAGATAATTGTCACCCAGATTTTTCTGTGTATACTCTGTTATGAAGAGAGAACTAAAAACAAGTAACTATAATATTAGTTTTTATTAGCATACAATTAATGTAGTTAGATAATGTAACAGTGTAATTATTGTGGTATTATTATATGTAATATAATAATAATGTTATTGAAATGTCAGGGATTTGTTGCTATTCTGTGGTAGGTTTGGGGTTTTTGTTTTTTTCTACTTTTCCTTTACATTTGTAGTGTCACAGTTTTGAAATTTATATTTCTTAGGAAGTATTCAAAGGTGTGGAGGATTTTTGGACGCTTTTTTAATTCTGGATATGGGTTTGTGTCAGGAAAACACCCTTACTGTGAATTAGACGAAGGAATTCTGTGGGTAAGAGCACAAGGTTCAGCCTATCTGCCAAAATTCCTTCAGCTACCATGCATCACTTAGAGCTTTTTTATTCCTTCTGGAACAAACAAATCCAGTGTTCTGAGTTGATGACAGGTAGGCAAAAGTCTTCCATATTCCTTTACTAGATCTCCTAAAGCTTCCAGCTGTCCAAAGCAGACATTTGGTGCAGATGTGTTCCGTGGTCAGAACTAGGGGAGTGCCAAATTTGCAATCACCATCAGTGGTAATTATGTGTGATTGTGTGTCATGGGGAAATCTGTGGTTTTCCCAATGTGCTTGCTGCTCAGCTTGTACATAAACATGTGGCCATTTGAGGTGTGGCAGAAAGCCATGGAAAAACTGCAGGGCCTTTTGGAATGGCCAGTTTCTCGGGTTGCTGCGGGCTTTTCTCCTGTTTACCAATGAGATGGTTTTACAAGACTTGCCCCAGAAAAGCAGCATCAAAATCCTTGATCTCTGTGTTACTCACTCTTATGTTGTTTAATTGCTTAGGTACAAGCTCAGGCGCCACGGTGGCTGGGTTGACTTTTGTGATTTCAGTTTTGGAAGTCCAGGCTTTGCTCAGGGATGTGCAGCCATTCCTTTAAAATGTTTCCTTTTGGTTATTGCCAGTCTGTGTGTGTGCAGCATTGACTGTTGGATTCCTGAATCAATCTGGAAGAGCTGGAATATTCACTGCACTTGTGAGGCCACAGGATTCTGCCATCCTGGGGCTGTGTCAGCTTTTTCACCTTTGCACAGCTCCCTCTGGGTGGACCATGAAAGTTTTGGCATAGTGAGCAGTGGAGAAACACCCACAACAAACCAGTTCCAAATATTCCCACGTGGATCCCTAAACATGGATTCAGATTGCAAAGTGAGAATGGAAAAGCACACCTCCCCATTGCTGGAAGTGTCAAAGGCCAGGCTGGACGGGGCTTGGAGCAACTGGGGATAGTGGAAGGTGTCCCTGTGGGAGGTGTCCCTGTGGAAGGTGCTCCTGTGGGAGGTGTCCCTGTGGAAGGTGCTCCTGTGGGAGGTGTCCCTGTGGAAGGTGTCCCTGTGGGAGGTGTCCCTGTGGAAGGTGTCCCTGTGGAAGGTGTCCCTGTGGGAGGTGTCCCTGTGGAAGGTGTCCCTGTGGAAGGTGCTCCTGTGGGAGGTGTCCCTGTGGGAGGTGTCCCTGTGGAAGGTGCTCCTGTGGGAGGTGTCCCTGTGGAAGGTGTCCCTGTGGGAGGTGCTCCTGTCTATGGCAGAGGGTGGGACTGGAGGGGCTTTAAGGCCCCTTCCAACACAAACCATTCTGTCATTCTATATCCTGTCAGAATATTCCATGTGTCAAGCTTCATCCAAAGAGCTAATGAACTTTAAAAGCTTATTGTTTTCTTCTGCTTGGTGTGTTAACAGAGTATTTCTGAGTGAATATTCTGCTTCAACTACGCTTGTTATGTGAATTTAAATCACTTCTCATAATGGCACCTCACTTTTTTATATTCTGGGCACTTTGAAGGCCTGTGTTTACCTGTGTTGGTGAAACAGCCTTACTTGGGCTGCACTTGGAGGTCACAGAATGAGGATAAAGAAACTGAAGCTGGTGAAGGCTATGAAAGCTTTTCTGGCAGGCAGGTCACATAAGCTGGTGAAGTACATACATACATACAACAGTATGTGAAGGGCAAGCTGCTGGTTTTTTTGGGACAAGCTGATGAGTGTTCAGGTAGTTAGGAGGAGCACCATCACCATTCAGACATGGCCTTGGTTGTGAAATCAGCTGAGGACATCTGCCCCTGCGTGGCTCCTGCAGGGTTCTCTGCTCTGTCCTGCCCACAGCCCTGGATGCTGACCATGCCATGCTCCTGTGGCCCGGGGGCCGTTTCCCAGCTGAGCTCTTTGATGGGCTCTCAGCAGAGGGCAGCTGGAGCCGTGATCCTGCAGGAAGCTGGCCAGGCTCTGCTTGGCACTGGCACTGCTGGAGCCAGCCTCTGCTGCCTGGGGGGGGGAAAAGGCCAAGTTCTCAGCTCATCTGACCTGATGGGCTGTTTTAGCTTAGCTGAAGGAGTGTTGCTTTTCAGATCTTTATTTTGTAGGGTAAGAAAGCCTTTCCAAAGGATTTATGCTCTAGACTGAAACACTGAATTCCTCAGTGGATGGGAATAACGGAACTAATGGGGTTTCTCTATGGATAAACTCCAGTCAGTGACGTGCTTTAGAACAGTGCTTGGCAAGGGGGAGATTGGAAGCAAAACAATTTGGAGGTAGCTTTATTGCAGGTGTTTGCTTTAAAGGATACCCAAAGGAGAATAGTGTGAGGGGAAATGGGAACACAGCAGGATGAGGTATGTGAAGGAACACTGAGTCTTTATAATGGCTCTTTTAATGATAGTGCAGCTTTTAGTGCATGGCATTCACAGATAAATGACTCACAGCCATACAAAAAACCCCCAAGGATAGTTTAATATTCTAGGAAAGGTTTTGTGTGATCTGGTGGGTGACTTTCAAAGAAATTAAACCAAAAGATACTCATAAATAGAGCTTGCCTAGCAAATACTGGTGTGCTTAGAGTAGACCTTAGTGATGGCAGTTGTCGTAACTCCAGTAAAATAAAACTTTGGATTGTTTAAAAAAGAGAAATGTCTGTATTATATGCAAGATAAGTGCATATTAACTTTTATGGAGCTTGGAAAGTGTTGTGAGGTCTGCTGAGGCAGCACTTCCCTGTAAGCTGCAGCTGTATTAAATTGGCACTGCTGCAGTTTCATGCTTGGCTTTCACCCTGACAGCAGAATTGTGCCCCTTTGGTCTGTGGGGACTCAGCTGATCTCTTTGAGTGCTCTGGAGTGCTCAGCTGTCAGAAGTCTCTTCATTTCTGTGTGTGTGTGTGTGTGTGTGTGTGTGTTTATTTTTTGGTTTTTGGCATTGCACCCTGGCTGTGCTCGATGAGCTGGGTGAGTGCCCATGGCCAGGGCAGCAATGCCTGCCCAGGCCAGGCAAAGAATGAAGGGCACTGGTGCCAAGGCAGATTGAGGTGAACAGGCAGGAAATCACAGCATAGGAGCCAGCTGGCTGCAATCACATTGATACCAATCAGGGAGGCAGCCCCGTGGGATTGGGAAATGCTCACATGTGCTGCTGTTCCATACCCCAGGCAACTTCACTTGATGCCCTGCCCTTCCTCAGTAGACAAAGACATGGCAAGTTGCATGAATAAAGTTGATTCTGCTTTGGTTCTTTCTGGCAGCTCCTGCTAGATGTGCTGGGACTGGGGATAGGGCTCACACTGGGATTTTTCCAGAGGGTTTTTTTTTTTTTTTTTTTCAGGGAAGAGATGTGACACATGTCTTTTATTTCCTTCTTCTTTTTTTTTTTTTTTTTTTTTTTTTTTTTTTTTTTTTTTTTTTTACAGGAGTAAAATTGCAAAGCCAAGTATGTGTGTTCTGTCCAGAGAGGCCTCTTCATATTTACCTAGAATCACAAAGTTGGGGAATGGTTTAGATTGAAAGGGACCTTAAATTCTTCTTGCTTCACCCTCTTCCGTGGGCTGAGACATCTTCCACCATCCCAGGTTGCTCCAAGCCCCATCCAACCTGGCCTTGGACACTTCCAGGGATCCAGGGGCAGCCACAACTTCTCTGATCACTCTGTGCCAGGGTCTCCCCACCCTCACAGGGAAGAGCTGCTTCCCCAATATCTAATATCTTTAAGTATGAGGCCATTTCCCCTTGTCCTGTCCCTCCAAGCCCTTGCCAAATACCTCTCCAACTCTCTTTGAGCCCCTTTAGGCACTGGAAGGCTGCTATAAGGTTTTCCCAAGTCTCATTTTCTCCAGTCTGAAAAGCCTCTCTGGAAAAATACATTTTATCTTGGTCCAGCAGCATTTGTTCTGGGAATTTTTGTTCCCTTTTTATTACTAAGAACAATTAAATGCTTGATCAAAATCAAAGGTGAAAGGCTTTATGGGCCTATAAATGTTTAAGGTACATAGAAATTGGTAATACTGGAATATTAAAGTTAGCAGATTTGAACCTATAGGTTTCACTGCTGGGGATATCATTCTCTCTCTACTATTTATTTCTGTCCAATGCTTTTAGTTTCATTTTTTTTACTACTGTATGTCTTTGGATAACTGTTTTCTTTGTATTTCATTCTAGAAATTGGTCCAGTGACAATAACCACAGATCCCAAGAAATTTCAGTTTGAACTTAGGGAACTTTATGTTCAGGTGAGTAACTTGTTTCCTATGTGGTTCTAGCAAAGACTGCACATGCTGATCTTTCCTCTTGTGCTGATATTCCTGCTGCAAGCATTCATGAGGACATAGATCACTTACCTCTGTCATTTTCCCTGCATCATCCTAATTCATGCTCATCCTAATTTAGGGTTATGATTCATTCCTTTGTCTTAGTTTACATCTTTGTGTGGAGACATGGTTTGATAACACAAGAAGGAATAGTTAGGTAATGCTAACATTTAGTTGGCATTTTCATTAGTCCTGCCACTTTCCACAGACGTTTTATTTAGGAGTTTTACTGTGTTCTGGAAATTATATTCCATGAACACCATTCAGGCAAGAGGACTGTAAGACCCATCAGGTTTTCCATAGGTACTGCCTTCCCTGCCATGCATTACTTGACACTTACTGTTTCAAAGGCTTCTTAGAGTCACAGAATATCCTGAGTGGGAAGAGACCCACAGGAACATCCAGGCCAACCCCTGTCCCTGCACAGACACCCCAACAATCCCACCTGTGCATCCCTGGAGCATTGTCCAAAGGTTCCTGGAGCTCTGGCAGCCCTGGGGCCGTGCCCATTCCCTGGGGAGCCTGGGCAGTGCCAGCACCCTCTGGGGGAAAAAGCTTTTCCTGAGACCCAACCTGACCCTCCCTGACACAGCTCCCGCTGTTCCTTCGGGTGACAGAAGGAAAGGGGGAGGTTCTGGAAGGGAGCTCTCCTTACTGGCAGGACATGTGTTCCTGTTGTCCTGTCTTGAACCAAGGAAAATGCTTCTGACCTGTGGCCAACCTTGCTGGAGTCAGTAGTGCCAGACAGGCTCTCCCTCAGAAACTGGCACATGCTGTAATCCCGGATTGCCTAAGAACAGATTGCTTGAAGATTACTTTAAAAGTTGGCAGAAGGTTTGAAATCCAGAGGAAACAATAGCTATTGTAGATTTCTCCTTCAAGAGGAAATTAAAGCTTCAAAACTCCATCCAGTTTTCATGTTTTGTTTCAATAGTTATACTGAACAGTAATTGCAGCCGTTTCTAAAAACTGGATGATTTAGGTGAAGCTTTTGGGAATTTCCAACTTTTCATTTCTAATCAAGTTGTTTAAAAGTTTCTGTCTAATTAATTTTAGATTTCATTCTTTATTGCTGGTTGATGGCGTATTTCGTAATTACTTTCAAGATATGCTCATTCTGCTATATGAAGGCTGTCACTGATTTGTATTCATCCATTGTATTGGTGAAGGGCCAAAATAGAAATGAAAAAATGATTAGAACAGGACTGATAGGTCATCTTTCTTGTAGAGAAAATGTAAACACTTTCTACAGGTTTGTTAACAGTATTTTTCCAAAACGTTTGATAAAAGATGCAAGAGTGAATGTTGTGGAGGTAGAGGAAATTTTGAGCTGGGCTTGAGAAAGGGCATGGACCAAATATTCTCCTTAATGAACAAGGCTAAAATTAAGGTGAAGATAAATTATTTCAAGGCATCTTGTGTATAAAACATATTCTATCAAAGAATGCTCAACTTATCCTCCCTGAGCATCAGGGTAAGCCCAGCTCTTGTTTACCATTCATCTGTTACAGAATAGTTGGAGGGTCTTTTGGCTGATATTTGACATCAGGTAAAAATTGGGCTGGGTACATTTCACTGCAGAAACAGGGCCTTGTTCCTTTTACATTCAGAGTGATAAAGGATCCTTGGATACAGGATCAGCTTTGGAGGTATCACCTGTATTTCATCTGTAATTATCTTTGAATCATTCTTATGGGCAGTGTGATGAGAATGTGGACTTGGGCAGCAGTGGCTCCTGAGTAGTATTTTTGTGTGTGTGTGTGTGTTGTGGGTTGGGGTTTTTTTGTGGGGTTTTTTTTGGTTGTTGTTTTTGGGTTTTTTTGGTTTTTTTCTTTGTTAAGTAGATTTTTTTGTGTATTTCTGTGGGCCTGTTCAAACTGATAGGAAAATGAAGCTTCCTGAGCTTCACTCACCTCAGCTTTTCCAGAAAGCTTCATGAGGTAGTTGTATTTAATTTCAATTTGGAGAGAAAGGCAGGAAATACTGAATGGAAATTTTTCTATTTTTTTTTTTTTTTTTTTTAATTTAAGTAGAGGCAATGCTAATGTTAAATGTTAGAAAGCAATTCTGCCTATGATGCTGGAGAGGCCCTGGCACAGGGTGCCCAGAGCAGCTGTGGCTGCCCCTGGATCCCTGGCAGTGTCCAAGGCCAGGCTGGATGGGGCTTGGAGCAGCCTGGGACAGTGGAAGGTGTCCCTGCCCATGGCAGGGCGTGGCACTGGATGGGCTTTAGGGTCCTTCCAATCCAAACCATTCCATGATGATGATGTTTTGTTGTTCTACCAGCTGCCTTTTAAGAGTAGTATTCTACATTATAGGAATAAAGAAGTCCATGCTTGTTCTCAGAACAGGCATTCAGCTCAGTAGTGCTTTTCATGTTCTATCTAGAAAGCAGATGTTGCCATATAGAATATTGTGAGATGATAATCAAGCAGACTTGAAGTGCAAACAGAAATTTTCCTGTTCCAAGTAGATGTCTGTAGAAATTAGCTATTATTTTGCCTTTGCCCACAAATTAAAGCTTTAAATGTAAGAGTCTTCTGCTGAAAGAATTTGGATATACTGATGTGTCCCATTGGACTGTATAGGCATTGCCAAGATAAAGTTCTGATGTGTGTCAAAAATCTTGGAGCGCTTTCTCTTGAATTTCAGGCTGCCTGGAGTCTACCCTTGATTTTCCCAGAGAACCAAGGCTACGTTTAGGAGAACTGACTTTGAAAAAGAACAATGGTTTATGTATGATGTACAGGAAAACAGTGACCATGTGCTTATTCTTTAGGATTGATAAGAAACTTATTGATATTCTTGCTTTGAAATCAGATTAAGGATACTGATAGATTAAACTTGATCCCAACATGAACATTTCGCAGAGGACAAACAAAATTCTTAACTATGAAGGACTGCTCTCTTTTTGCCTTCTTCTTTCCTAACATGTGTAGATCTGTATATACATATGTATGAAGGCATGTTGATTGTAAAAATAAAAGAAATCAATTTTATATTTAATATTGAATGTGCAGAGATCTAGTGTAGAGGACAGGGCAAGTTTTACAGTTTGTATCAGCTCTTTGGAAAGTTTTGTCTTTGCCAAGTTAATTTTTATGTAAGTTAGTGAGCTTTTATTTAAACAGTATTATTCCAAATTCTTAATTTAGGGAGAGAAACTAATCCTTTCCTATAAAGTCAAAGTCATACTTGGAAGCATCTTAATTGAACACATGGCCTGAAAAACCTCCAGCTTTGCTGCTACTGCAGTGCAGAGCTATGGGAGCACAGCACCTGTGTCCTCTGCTGAGCTTCCTGTCCCAGGGTGGAGTGCAGGGCAGGTCTTGCTGCTCTGGTGTCCAGAGGTGCTCCTGGAGCTCAGCACTGCCTGCCTGGGACCATTTCCCATCTGTCTGTGCCCCTGACCCTCTGTGACTGCTGTGTGCTAGCAGAGCAAGGAGCTGTCAGCCAGGAAGGGAGCCTGTGAGTGTGGGAAATGGGGCTGTCACAAAAGCTGGAGCCGAGCACAACGTGGATAAGAGTGACTGTGACACCAGCCAACATCAGGGCTCTTCCTGTGACTTGATTTTCCCTTTGGAATTGTTGCAGTTGCTGTTTGTGAGTGTGTGACAGCACTCTGCAGAAACCATACAATCCTTAGGGTGGAAAAGGTGAATAAATGATTAGAGGCTGAGAAAGTATCTGTCTTGAATATCCCAAAAGAAAGTAAATTTTTTGGTTTGTTTTTTTTTTCTTAAAAAAAAGTTATGTTTTATTTCTGCTTGTGAACAGGGTGGTGGAGACTGTCCAGAGATGAGCATTGGGGCAATAAAGATTGCTCTAGAAATTTCCCTGCCTGGCTCATTCATCTATGTATTTACTGATGCCCGATCCAAGGATTACAGACTGACCCATGAAGTGCTTCAACTCATCCAGCAGAAACAGTCACAGGTACCCAGGGGGTTTGCATTCCCAGCTGGCTTGTGTGTTTAATGCTCTGTTTTCTCAGAGATAATGGGTAGAATTCTTCTGTGTGAACCTTGGTGAAATCTTTTTACAGAAGGGACCATAATACTGCATTCTAAGGATTTTTTTTTTTTTTTAATAGAGTTAACTGGTCTAGTTAAGGAAAAACTTAATGGAATATTATTTTTATTCTTGTGAATTAAATAATGCAACTGAATCTTCTACCAGTATATGTGTTTTTGGCAGCTTATCACCTATGTGGATTTTTTTGATGTTGTTCTAAAAGAAGTATGTGAATGACAGGGTTGATTGATTTTTAAAAGGATTTTTGTCTGTTCCTTTTCTTCTGCTTTTTCTGTCTTTACTGAGTGCAGTGCCTCTGTCTGTGCAGAGTAACAAACCCATCTCGACTGACACACTCTTCTGTTGTCTTGCATTAATGCTTCTGCATGCACCATGTGCCCAATGATTCACTGATTTTTCTTTAATCCAGGTGGTGTTTGTGCTGACTGGAGACTGTGATGACAGGGATCATATTGGTTACAAGGTCTATGAAGAAATTGCCTCAACAAGCTCTGGTCAAGTTTTTCACTTGGACAAAAAACAAGTTAATGAGGTAACTTTGCTTGAGTTTTGCAATTGATAAAGAAAATGAGGCAAGAGTTACACTGTAAATCTTTAAGAGACCTGATGGTGGTTAGGGAGCAGAAGAGGAACTGCTAAATGTTATGGTCTTAGCATGTGGACTCTGTTCCACCTTTCCCTTCCTTCCTCTCTCCATCTTCTATATCAGGATTCAATTCTATGACTTTTGTTGACATTAGGGAGGTGTGAAGTGGCACATCTCACTAGAACCTCCCCAGCTTCCCTGGAAGCCTGTACCAGAAGGCTTCCAGGAGAAGACCCTTTAAAAAAAGGAGCAGTTCTGGGCTCTGCGTAGCCTAGCGGCTTTCCTGCTCAGAAGAAGAGCACACATTTAGCTTTGAACAAGCACTTTGTGAGCGAGCCAAGGACTGCTACTTAGCCTGGACAAAAATGTTCCCCACATAGGGCAGATAGTGTGAATTCTCAGGTTTCCATTGTTCCCAGAGTCTGGAATTAACTTTTTAATTGAGGTTTTCACTGCAGTCTTTGCTGCCCTCCTGGTAGCTGTGGTTCCTGACCCACAACCATGAATGACTATTTGCTTTGGGAGCTTTGGTGAGCCTCAGACAGAAATGAAACTTCCGAAGTGCGTGAGAAAACCGTTTGGAGAGAGGTGAAATCACGTGGTATTTATCTGGAGAGCTGGAATTGTTTATAAATGTTGTAAACATTCCCCTTTGAATTCCCAGTGTAGGCAATAACTAGCTGAGGTTTTTTAATAAAAATTTACCCTGGTTTGTTCCTTCTTCCTTCTGCCCTAAAATTTGGACAATGATAAATGTTGGAGATAAATTGCATTTTTCTACAGCTGTTGCCTAGAATAACTGAAGTTCTCATTGGGAATGATAGAAGCTGTTGGCAGTGATGTGAAGGTGGTCAAAAGGAGAAAATTCCCAGAAGATTTATCCTCCAAAAGTTAGGTTAAAATTTGGAAGAAAAGAAATTACCTGTTTGGTCTGTTCCTGGCCTGCATTTTGTATAAAGGGTAAAACTTCTCTGTGACACTGCATGAAATCCCTTTGTACAGAAGGGATCATCATGGAATGAGATGGTCTTTAAGCACCCTTCCAACCCAAGCAATTCTGCAACCCTCTGTTACTGTCAGTGAGGAATGCTCTTTGCCAGAACTGGAGTTTTAGGGCAAAGGTTTGGGTTGATTGTTCTGGTTGTGTTTTCTGCTGCTTTTGGGAGGTAGAAGTGAGCAGGTAAAGCCATTTGTAGGTGCTAGACAGCACCATGTTCTGGAGTGGAGCTGGCATGAGCTGCTTTCCTGGCTGCCTGCTGCTGCTTTCTGAACTTGGCACTTCCTGTTTCTAAGAACACCAGCTTCTGCCTGAAAGGATAGGCTGTCTTGGAATTTTGGGTAAGGTTTTCAGCAGGGGGTTGCAGTAGGCACTTTTGCTCCCTTCCAGCTTCATTTCAGCATCTCTTTTGAGTAAATAATCATAGAATTGTAAAGTTGTAAAATGTCCTGGGTTGCAAGATATCTTGAAGACCATCTCATTCCTGCCCCTGCCATGGGCAGGGACACCTTCCACTGTCCCAGGCTGCTCCAAGCCCCATCCAGCCTGGCCTTGGACACTTCCAGGGATCCAGGGGCAGCCACAGCTGCTCTGGGCACCCTGTGCCAGGGTCTCACCACCTCTGCACAAGAGCAGAGGGTGAAATCAGTAGATGATATTTTTGCAGTGTTTTTTTGAGAGGGAGGGAAAGATACAGCCTATGGCCACTGGAAAGAGATGCTTAGACAGTGTAAGAGATTGCCTAAGGTGGGAAAAAAGCATACCCTAAATCACTTTCAGAAGTCTGCCACAGTAACTGCTGAACAAGTTGTGTTAAAGCCAAACCCAAAAAAGACTGCAATTTTAGTGATTATTGACCTTACATAAATTTGTGTCTGGGCCAAGTGACTGTGAAAATGAGTTGACCAAATTGCTGCCATCCCCAGTAAAACCTTCTTTGTGGTTTCAGTTCTGGATCAGCATGGATTCCGAGAAGCACACCCACCAGTGGGTGGATGCAAACAAACAGGATATCTAGCAGAGATCTCACCATCTGTTTATGGGATAGCCCTCAGGCAGGATTCAGCAGCAATCAAACAATCACACTTGCCCTCCTTTTTCTCTGAGGAGTCGATGATGTGTAAAAAATGCAGTTTATAAATGCTGAAGCACACTCACCGTTGTGGGCCCAGAGACAGCCAGTGCTGGATTGGGGATTAGGGAATAGCTGCAAAGCCCTGCCAAGTACCCTGCCAAACCAACGACTTGTTTTGTTAAAACATTTTGATTATTCTACCCCCCAAAAACCCAAACAAAGCTATTTTTAGTATATAAAGTTTCAAACCATTCCTCTTGTTCTTGCCCTTTGAGCATTAAATGCAGAATGAAGCAATATTCTAAGCTAGATACAAGGAAACACAACAAAACAGTACTTGATACACATCCAATGCTTATGTACTGAGAAGACCATGAAAACTTAGTGCCTTTTTTTTACTTCTGAAAAACGTATTCTGATTTCAAATTCTACAATTAACTTGGTCAAAATTATTAATGATTGACAAAGTTGTGTTGGGTTCAGTCCAGCAAAGCATGAAATACATATTATCTCCATCTGCTGAAGGTAGCTCATCTAAGAGTCTGGGATGAAGGTCCTATTTTTAGAAACTCACTGTGATTTCTGTGCATTTGATAAATGATAATATTTAGGCCGCATCCCTGGGAGTGAGCAAGGCCCATGTTGGGGCTCTGAACAGCCTGGACTATTGGAAGGTTGTTCCCATGGCAGGGGAGTGAGACAAGATGGGCTTTAATGTCCCTTCCAACACAAACCTTTGTAGGATGGTAATACTCTGAAACGCTGTCGCCAGTGTCTTGATCAAAGTGCTTTATCAAAGCATTGAAGTCCTGGAAAGTGTTTCTTCAGGGTGAGATTTCTCTGGTTGCTTCTGTAGACTCAGGGCTTAATTTGCAATGATTGCTTGAAATTCAGATGATCACAGAATATGCTGAGCTGGAGGGGATCTTTGCAATCTGCAAGGATTCAGTTCAACCTCTTGCCCTGCCCAGACATCCCAACAGTCCCACCCTGTGCATCCCTGGAGCATTGTCCAAAGGTTCCTGGAGCTCTGGCAGCCCTGGGGCCGTGCCCATTCCCTGGGGAGCCTGGGCAGTGCCAGCACCCTCTGGGGAAGAGCCTTTCCCTGAGCTCCAGCCTGACCCTGCCCTGGCACAGCTCCAGCCACTCCCTCGGGTTCTGTTATCATGGCATTGAGAATATGCATCAAGCATGGGTTAAACTCCCTGTTAGGAGCAGATTCTCTATTTTCATAACTGTGTCCAATTTCCAAAAGGTACTAATTTTGAATTTAACCGAAATCACATGACATCACACCTAATTATCCTTCTGTAAGGAAATTTCTGTAAATAGTTCTGATGCCCAAAGTTTTGTACTGATGCCAGAGGGGGTGTTGAGATGAACTGTGATGATCAGCACTGTGTAAATGGTGCTGTGGAAAATAGTGGAGATTTATTAGTCATTGGCAGTTCAGGTCATGTCTCCAGGTCGTTTTGATTGTTTGTGGCAAAAATGAGTCATTCCTGTGTCTGATGAACTGGACTGATCATTGTGGATAGAGGTGGGAGTTCACAAGGACTGAGCTGGTGAGTGGTCTTTTTCCATTTCTTTTAGTGTTGAAGCCCTTGATTTTTCTTATTTCTAACCTTTCTAAAAGAAGGGAAAAAATTCCTGTCCTTAGACTGCCTAAAAATAGATCTTTCTTCCTGATTTTTAAAATAAGTAGAAATGGATCTTCCATATAGAGAACATTGTTGGGAGGAGAACTGAGAATATGGGGGCGCAGCTTTGACTTTGATGGAAGAAGGGGGTGTTGTTGAGTGGCTTGAGAGCTGGATGAACCTATAAGGGGAAAAAAAAGAGAGGGTTTGGAATTGGATGAGAAGCCCGTGAATGGAAGGGATGCTGTTGATGAGATGAGATTGAGGGTGGACTGAAGACAAGGCTGGTGACAGAACATTTAGAAGGGATGGTGTAAAAAGGGTGGTTGTTGTGGGGAAGGTGTAAGATCACAGGGAATGGGGTCTGGTGGTGTTCACTCGTGAGTGCTCTGCTGTAAACAGAGGTGCCTAACCCCACTGGAGGACATCCCATTTCTGCTGGCTCTTAGTTCTCCCAGGGGTGGGAACCCAAGGGTTACACCAACACAGCTGGGGTTGGTGTTAGGGGTCCCTGCTGTGTATGACCGGTGTGTGTTTGAATGATGCTGCAGAGGAAACAATCTGAAATCTTGTTTCACTCAGTTAAAGGTGTAAAAGGTGCCTCTACTGCTTTTCAAGGATACAATGCAGGTGACAAAGTCAAAAGTTCAAAATTACAGCATAGAATGAAGGTTTCTTGCCTTTGCTTCTCCCTTGTCCCAAACAGGCATTATCCATTTTCATAGAAAAAGGAGGAATGGTTTCATGGGAGAAGCAGCTGAATACTTCTATTCTGACGATACATAATGTACAGTGAATGCCAAACAAAGAAAGGAAAAACAAATAGTTGCAGCTGGTCTTCCTCTGTTTTCTATGGAATCTGGAGTCTCTGAAAAAATAAACCATGATCATGTACCTAAGGTCTGTCACAAAGCAACTGCAGAAGGGCTTTTGAAAGGCAGTTGAATGCAGACAGGCTTAGTTCTTGTGGTTCTTAACTTTGAAGAGCTTGAGATCCAACACTAAAACTTCTCAGCTGTGTGGTTTTCATACATGTTATAGATATATATATATATATAATTCATGCTTTATTTTTACAGTATTATTTTCTCATGCACTGTCTCAGTTATATTTTTTGATGTGCATTTAAAAACATTATTAGAATATTTTTCCTCTTTGGGTGTAAGTATGAACCTAAATTTACTTCTGCAATGAAATGGTTAAGCCGAAATCCCATTGCTTTGACTGCTTGAGAAATATTCTTCAGTCCTAGAATAAACAAATGGGAATAGAGACCATGCTCCACAGATTTTCCAGGTTTCAGTATGCATTCCAAGAAATGACCTGACAGCAGGGCAGGTTGCAAGAGCAAATTTTCTGGGGTAATGTTATAAATCACTGCTGTATTTGCCCTTCCCCGTCTAATAATATTCATCACATCACATTTTGGCAGAACAAGAAAAGCTGCTGTTGTTTTGGGGGCTTTCTGTAGGGGTCCCAGAGGAGAAAAAATCTACTTCTAAACCAGTGTTACAGCAGTATTGCAAACCTCTTTGGAATGACAGAGTTGGGAAATGGATCTCCCAGAATTGCCTGTTGAACTTATGCAAGCAAGCTGCTGCCAGACTGCAGACAGCTGGGTTGCTCTGTTGCCTTCCATTTTCAGTTTTGATCTTGAAAAACTCTCAGAAACTGCAGTTCATATGGGTTTATTGAATTTTACAATCCTTACCTGTGGAGGTGAGAGCCCAGAATTAGATGGGAACTTTTCCGTATACCTCATGCAAAAAGGTGTCGTGCTCGTCTCACTGGGAGTAGAACATTGAAATTTCTTTGGAAGCATTTTTGGACCCAGATGCATCATTTCTAAAGTAGAACTCAAACGAGTTGGATCTTTTTGAAGCCTTGTGATTCCTGTTCCAGGCTTGTCTGAAGCAAACACAAGTTGCTCCCTAGCTGGTGTCACCAGCTGTTGCACAAACCCCGGTTCTCTCTTGGGCCACGTTACTGCAGAGCTTTGAGCAGTGCAGGCAATTTTGCTGTGTTGTTTTGGGTGTATTGTTTTGCAAACACAAACACACCTCGCTCGTGCACACCCTTGGGGAGGGGACACCTGGTCAGTGCTGTTTCACCCTTTGCTGGGAGCACTCAGCATGACTTAGGTGGGACATTCCCAAGAGTGGATTGGGAATCATTGATGAAAATCTGCCCCCACCATTTCAAATGTGTTTTCAATGATGCCCTTCACTTATTTAAACTTAGTTTATCTTTGCACAAAGGTTGCTGGGCATTCATACAGTAACATATGACAACTTTTACAGGAGGCTGGAATCTAGTTTGTATCACAAAATCATCTCACACACAAACCTGTAGCATATTTCCATTTTAAAATGATAAAGTAGGCAAGTAATGCACAATAAACCAGGGGAATTAGGTTGGTTTGGGCAATGTGTTGAATTGGGTCCTAGGTTGAAGGACTTGCCCTGGAGCCTCCCAGTACTGAGTGGTAGCACATCCAGACTGGTTTATTGTTGGTTTCCAAGTCTTGAACTGACATAATTAGAAGATGGCTTTCCTTTAAAAGATGTTTCTCAATCCCACTGTGGTCAACTGCAGCTTAAGATCACAGTTCAGTATTCCTGTGAGTCACATTCACGTTGTTACACAAACCTAAATTACTTCAGTGGGATTTAAAAAATATGCTGCAGCTCTGTGACGTACAGAGGTGATACAAAATCACATCGTGGGACAAACCAGGTGTGTTTCTGGGAAGATTGGGTTGGTTGTGGTGGGTTTCCCTTGGCTGATTGCCAGACTTCCTCTCAGCCACTCACTCACCCCTTGCAGAAGAGGAATGGGTTGAGGAAGCTTCTGGGTTGAGGTAAAGATAGGGAAATCACCAGTTGTTGTTGAGGGCAAGACAAAGTTGACCTAAGGAAAATGACTTTGTTGCCAATTAAAATAGATATTCAATTATTCCTTCAGGTGGTGGAAAGCAAAGACAGGTAGGAACACCTTTGCCTCCACTTGCCCAACTCAGCCTCTCCCTGTTCCTTCTCCCTTCCCCAGTGCCACAGGAACAGGGTTGTGGTCAGCACACGTGGGTTTCTCTTGGCTGCTCTTCCTCTCCTTCCCTGTGGGCTCTCCCATGGGCTGCTCTCTGTCCCTCTTGTGGGAGCCCCCCTGCCCTGCAGGGACATACCTTCCAAAGACATGTTCCCCTCCAGTCCCCCCTCTGTGCTGTGCCTATTAGGCATTTTAGGGGAAAAAACCCTGAAAAAGTCCATAGATAGCAATTACTCAGTACATTTGGATGAGAAAAAATTTCCTTGTTGCTTCATGCTACTAATACTTGATCACCAGAAACATGCACAAGTTTGTATCCCTAATTCTTTTTAAAATTTACACGTGTTTGTTGTGTAGAGATGTATCCAGGTGTGCTTGTGTACACCTTTAAGCACCATGCTGACCATGGCTTTGCTAGTATTAAAGTTGCATTTTTTTTTAAGTATTCACATTTTTAAAAATAAATCAATATGGAACCTCTACAAGACAGTAGAGACAAGCATTTCAGCAGAAAATACTTCAACAGCCAGTACTGCTGACAGTATAGTAACAACTGTTCTTTTCTCTTCTAGGTGTTAAAATGGGTTGAAGAAGCAGTTCAGGCCTCCAAAGTGCATCTCTTGTCCACAGACCATCTGTCCATGGCTGTAAATACTTGGCAGATCCCTTTTGATCCCAGTCTGAAGGAAGTTACAGTGTCCTTGAGTGGTCCTTCACCAGCAATGGAGATTCATAATCCTTTAGGTGAAGCACTTTATACTTTCTTTTGTGATAGTGAAAAAAGGGAAGAAAAAAAATCCCTTCTCATGTTTGATATTTTTTTCCCAATATTCCATGTCTTTTTTTTCACTTGGAGGAAGCTGGAAAACCTCCTTTTTCTGTCCACTTCATCTGACCCCCATCTTCTTTGTTACTGTTTGTCTCCTTGCATTTTGGATTGCTGAACACTTTTGCCTTTCATCTGTTTTTGTACTCCTGAACCATCATTTAAGGGTTGTTCATGATGGTTGGGTTTTTTGTGAGGAAAGTTCAACCATGGTCTGTGTTTTTGAGCTGTGGGAGCATTCAGAACCAAACCTGCCTCCCTTGCCCATCTCCAGCTGAGCAGTGTGTGATGGAGAATGCAACGACAGATTTGGAGCTAATTTGTAATTGAAGCTATTTTGAACAAATCTGTTGTTTATTATTATGTTGATGCCTTAGGAACTTGGAACAGCACTCCAGAAGTAAATTCAGATCATATTTGGAAGTCTCTGAATGACTTTTGCCTAAGGATATAGCTTAAATTTGAGTAGCGTGGAAATATTTTATGCCCAGGATGGGTTCCCTGCAATGTGGTCTGGTCTGTCCTGCACTGGGGCATTCTTGTTTACAGGAGAGAGATTTGCTCAGTGTCTGTATTCAAGCCATCACAACACACAGTCCTGGGTGCAAGTGTCAGGCTTCCCTGAAGCTCTGACCCCACCTCTTTTTGGCTTTTCTCATAGATCAGCTCCATGCATCTAAGTCCACAGGGTTTCACTGAAATTACTCAAGGCACATCTAGTAGGTTTTGAAAATGGGCACTGGGACATCCCAGTCTCCACTTCTTCTTTCCCTTCAGGGCTGTGAAAGAGCCAAATGAGTTTTAGGGCTGATGATTCTTCAGGGTCAGCCTTGAGGGAGCAAAACCCCTCTCTAGAGAGCCAATTCCTTCACACAACCACCCACATATAAATGAACATTTTCAGTATTCTGTCAATGAATTACAGGGAATTTTGACTGTTGTAAATGTCATTGACTGCTAAGTAGTGAGTAAGTCAAGTATTACAAATACATTGGTACAAAACAACGATATTGTACTTACTCTCTGGGGTTTTTTTAAGCAATACTGTGTTTACTCCATCCTGTATTTACTTCTTGTTTCTGTTTTTTCAGGCAAGCAACTCAGTAAGGGATCAGGACTGAATGAATTGCTAAATATCCACAACTCTGCAAAGGTAGTAAATGTCAAAGATCCAGAGCCTGGAACATGGACAATTAAGGTAAAGTTATTGCAGAACTCATGTATGATTGTCCTGTAGCATATAAGGGGGTTGTATAAGGATTTGCTGTTACTTATTATAGATACTCACTGAGTATCTATAGCTGAGTCTGTGTTACAGTAAATACCCTGTGATCTTGTATTTAATATTGTTGTATACCTCTTTATGTAGGTAAAGCTGCATGATCCCAGCTTTCCTAAATAGATGTGGAAACAATCCTACTGGTGTAGATCCTTTCTGACTGAACTATTCTATTGTAGCAGTGTAAATACTCTATAGTAATTTTTGGAGGGGAAGGCACCCAAGTGAGGCACTTCATAGGCAGTGCTGAATGGATCCTGCTGTGCATTGTCCCTGCCCTAAGCACAGAGGTGCTTTGAAAAGGATCATTAATTCACACACAGCCCTGGGGGAAGCTGTTGATCCTGCTGCAGAGCTGCAGAACTGCAGCTACAAAAGCATGTTGAGCTCAGCAGCTCTGGGAAGAATGGTTTGAATGTCTGTCTAGGACTAGGGGCTTATCAAACCAGGGACAGGGACTTTTTCTATAGGCAGATAGTGATGGGACAAGAGGGAAGGGTTTTAAACTGCCAGAGGGCAGGGCTGGATGGGCTATTGGAAGGAATTGTTCCCTGTGAGGGTGGGCAGGCCCTGGCACAGGGTGCCCAGAGAAGCTGTGGCTGCCCCTGCATCCCTGGCAGTGTCCAAGGCCAGGCTGGACAGGGCTTGGGGCAAGCTGGGCCAATGGAAAGTGTCCCTGCCCATGGCAGGGGCTGGCACTGGGTGACTTTTTAAGGTCCCTTCCAATTCCATGATTCTATGACCAAAAGTACTGAACGCTCCAGTACTGAGACAACCCAGTGGGCTGTTAAAAATTTAAAAGGTTCAGGTCCTGCTGGACATGGTAACATGAGCCACGTTGGGTCCCGAGGCCTTTTCCTACAGTCCCTGCCTGCCCTGGGATTCACTTCTGTCACCTGGAGACTTGCAGGGTGAGGGATCAGTGCAGCAAATATCTGGTGCCCTGCAGCCCAGAGGGCTGTGCAGGAAGAGCCCTGTGTGCTCCTGGCTGTGTGATGTGAGCTGAGCCACTGGTGTGTACCAACACTCCAGTGCTGGCTGCTGGGGAGGAGCCCGGCTCGGGTGGGACACCTGCAGAGCCAACAGCCCCCTGGAGCCCAGCATGCCACTGCTGCCATGCTCACCTGGCAGCAGGACAGCAGCAGGGCCTGGGAGTTTTTTTGGTGTTGGGAGGTTTTGTTGGGGGTTTTTTGGTTTGTTTTTTTGGTGGTGTTATTTTTTTCCTAAGCTCAGCATAATGCTGTCCCCAGCTCTATGGAGAGCATGGATAAAATATTCAAATGGATCTATTTTGGGTTAAAAAATTTATTGTTATTAGGAAATGCATTTATTGTTATTAGGAAATGGTAAAAATTTATAAGGTTATTCTGGTCTTAAAACTTGAAAATATCCAAAGGTCTGAGTAATTCATAAAGAGAAATGATTTCCCAGTATGTTTTTCTGTGGATTGTTTACTTGGCCCTAGTCACTGGCTTGGTTTATTTACACAAAGATCTTAAGACTTAAGCTTTGTGAAAATTTTATTCACACCATAAACTCCTTATACTGATGCACCAAGCTATAAAAACAGAACTTTATCACTGGGTTTATCTAATGAAATTTTAACTGACAATTAACACTTGATATCTTGAGTTGTTTGGTACAATTAAATATTTCTTTATATTGTCAACAGCTGGCTTATATAAAAAAGGCTTTAGTGGTGCTATTTCTGAGATGAAAGGCTAACTAAATAGAAGGAAGTACGTTGTTTTAATCAGATAGATGTTGATTTGTCATGGTGTCTACTGCCTGTGGCAAGGCTGTTAGTTGTAAGAAACAATTGTTTAATTTGATACTCACATGCAACACTGGCAGAGGGGGTTATTCTGGAGTAACCTCTCTTCCAGAGAGCTGCAGGAATTTGAGAATGGATCAGGTAGAACTCCAGGGAATGCTCAGTGGAAGTTTCCAGACACCTGAAGGGTTTAGAAGTAGGTGAGGAGGAAAAGCCATGGGTTCCTGTGCACCTTTGGCAAGTAGCACTTGACCTATCTCTGCATAGAATCATAGGAAGTAGCTTAAAATTACTTTGATTTGTCTTCTTTAAGATGAAAGGCTTGCATCAAAGCAGCTGTACTCTCCAGAACATGAAGCTCAGGCTGTTCAAGGGTGATGGATGGGTGGGGGTTGTTCTGATTTGATTTTTGCTGGTTGAAGCAGAATGACAAGGTGAGGGTAC
Source organism: Cettia cetti (assembly GCA_013401135.1). Classification (NCBI taxonomy): domain Eukaryota; kingdom Metazoa; phylum Chordata; class Aves; order Passeriformes; family Sylviidae; genus Cettia; species Cettia cetti. The sequence goes on along the minus strand of VZUI01087986.1, from coordinate 48,893 downwards.
AAGGGTACAGACCAGAGGGGAGAGATACCTGTGCACCCTCTGCTTTCCCCTTGGCTGGGGAAGAAAAGCACCTTCAATGCATAGATTTTTTTGTTGTTGTTGTTAGTTTTTTTGTTTTTGTTTTTGTTTTTTTTTTTTGTTTGTTTTGTTTTGTTTTTTGTTTTTTTTGTTGAGTTCTGATTCACTCACCATTTCCTAGTGGAGTTTGTAGTGGTCAGGTTCTAACTCCCAGACCACTCCCATTGCTGGCACCGGCAGGTGGCAAGGATTTGTAGGTGTGATTTATTTCCAAGACAAACTGGCTGTCTTTGCTGACACCACAACTGTAGGGCCTGGATGTGAAAGCAAAGCTGTATTCAAGGTGCTTTTCCTTACAACTTTATCCATGACTCTCTTTGTGTGCTGCTGTTAAGCATGCTGGAGTCAGTCCCTGAGCTCAGTGGCTGGCTCACCCTCTGTGCCATCCCTGCAGTGCTGATTCCGTGTGCTGGCTGTTTTGCAGGCCTCGAGCAGCGGGAGGCACTCTGTGCGCATCACGGGGCTCAGCACCATCGACTTCCGGGCTGGCTTCTCCAGGAAACCCACCTTGGACTTTAAAAAAACATCCAGCAGGCCAGTGCAAGGTGTATTTCCACTTTAGTCCATGTTAAATAGCTTCAGGCCCCCAAAATCGAGTAGAGCTCTGTGAGGAGCTTTGTGTAACTCCAGGAATGTTGTGGGTTGGTTCTTGGGAGGGCTTTCTATCTGTGTGACATAAATACAGATATTTCTAACTATGCCTCAAAATTGCAATGCTGTTTCTGTTATTTTTGGAGCTTCAGAAAAAGGTCTTGGCTTAGGGGCACCGTGAGGAATCAATAAAGAAGCTGCTATTTCAGAAACACCTGTTGGAAATCAGTAATTTAAACTCTCCCCAGCTGGGTCTCCTCACAGCTAATAAGCAGAGCTCAGCCCAGCACAATTTAGCCTTTCCCTACTCAGTAGGTAAGGACTGGAGCTGAATGCTGCATTCATGGGGTAGTGAGCCATGCAGATGGAATTTAATCTTTCATGTTTTAGTTATCTGTTTTCTTTAGCACTCAAAATAGTGTGTTTCTGTTTTTCTAGGGATTCCTACCTTCATGCTGCTGAATACCACAGGGATCCTGCTTCCAGCTAGAGTAGACCGACTGGAACTTCTGAGTGTTACAGGGGAACTCCTTAAGACCTTGCCTGTGAAATACTATCCTGACAGAAAGCCCTATGGACTATGGAATATTTCTGACTTCATTCCACCAGATGAAGCTTTTTTTGTTAAAATAACCGGCTATGACAAGGATGATTATCTTTTTCAGAGAGTTTCAAGTGTTTCGTTTTCTAGTATTACTCCTGGTAAGAGACTTTAACTTGAATTGACTGTTTATTTGTCTCATCTGAATCAGTTAAAATTGAGATCTTGTGTGCTTTTATAACTTATGCAAGTACTTTCTGTGCTTTTTCCTTCCAAAGTTCTGTCTCTAGTTTATGACGGTCAATACCTACCAAGTGGAGCTTTATCAGAAATTGAGCTTCCTTTTAGTAAAAGGAAAGGATAGGACGTGTGTTAATAGCTGTTAATATACTTTCTGGGGAATATTTTCTTTCTTTAGATGCCCCCAAAGTTACAATGCCCATGAAGACTCCAGGATATTATTTACAGCCAGCCTCTGTTCCTTGCCACGTTGAAAGCCTTATACCTTTTACTCAGCGTTTTACTAAAAATGGAGTAAAACTGGGAGTGGATCAGTTCTTCAAGTAAGTAGTGACCTTTTTTCACAATACTGCTTCATTTCCTATATATGATTCCTGTTATTTTTTACTGCTCTAGGCTGCCTACATCCTGCTACTTGTAGTCTGTTATTTTTGGTGTTCTTCATCAGGAAAGCTGTATTTTATGGAGATATTGATAATATTTTGATATAGAGAGATATATCTATATATGATATATAGAGGAAGGTGTACACTCTGTACATGTGATGGGATTTTTAAGGTTCTGGCCTAAATTCCCCTCAGATGTGTGCTCTGAAATTATGATAAACTGGGTCTAAAAGTCTAGAAGGCAAATTTATAATTTATATTCTTTAAAGTTATGAAAATTGGTAACTAGCTTTGTTTATTAAACACACCCCTCACTCTGGCCCCAGGGATACGTAGATGACTGGGCATACATTAATTTGTTTGATTTTTAATGACTCTTATGGGTGCCCTAGAAGTATGTCCTATGACCTGCCCTAGAAACTTTCATCTTCAGAAAATCTCTCAAAATAGCAAAATTTATGTGGGGTATACCAGAAGGCTCTTCAGATTTCTGTGTAGAAGAATTGTGTGCCCTTTCTCTAGAGGGTGAGAAAAGAATAATTTAAAAGAAAGTAAATCAGTTAAAATACTCATAAAGTGCTCCTTTTAATTTTGTTTGTTAAAACCAAAAGGGAAGTGTGCACTAGCAAACTCAGCAGCCTCCTGTGCAGCCTGAAGCTCCTCAGGAGCAGACTGAAGACTAAATTCTGCATTCCCCAGCAGGTACCGCATGCCCAAGTAAGCACATCCTGCAGCTCCCTTGGGCACTGCTGGCAGTGGGAAATGCTGCAGCCTGGTGTGGTTTGGGTTTTAATGAGGTGCCACTGACACAGTCAGCCCCAGCACAGCACATACTTGGGCTGCTGTGTAATGTTTTCCATTCCTTAGGTATCAAACCTCACGCTTCTCCTTGTTCTTCACACATCCAGCACTGCTGGTTCCGCTGTGGTTTTCTTTTTGCTGTTACAGAGCTGTCATTATGAATGAACACATCATCCAAGTTAATTTAACAAAACATAACTCAAGCCAAATATTGTTGGTCACAGTTAAATAGTATCTAATTGAGCTTGGCTTGTTTGCCTCTTATTTGTAGTGAAGTTCCAGGCAAGGTTTGTCCAGCTTAGTAGTTCAGTGCAGATTTGAACTCTGGTATTCCTGTGCTTGAATGAATTTCGTTTTGGTGTTGAGATGTCTTTAGTCAACTGTTTTAATATTTATTTCAAAATCTAAATGGTTTATATGGTTGAATATGATATTTCTATTGTGACAGTTGTCTGTGTCTTAGAATGACTACAGGTTCAGGGTTCATAAGGAAAACATGCTTTGAAATTCAAATACTTTTCTTACTTTGGTTCCAGTACTATCAGCTGCAATAATAATTCCAATTTTAAGTGAATAACATATGTTAGGAAGAAGAAATTTTTGCAAACTTGTAGCAGCTTTGTCTTTCTACATTTCTGCATCCTGTGGTAGTGTAGTAAAAAAATTTGGATTTCGCATAATATCCCAGTGTGTTTCTGACCAGCCTGATCAAGAGCAGTAGCTGAGTGCCTCATTCCAGTGGGGAGTCAGTGGGAACTGAGCACTAAAGTGTTTTTACAATCCATTCTGTATTATAAATAGCAGATCCCACCAATCCTGCAGAGATTAGAATCAGCAAAAATAAGAGATTAAATTCTGACAAGAAAGGCAATTTATAGTTAATCAAAACAACAATAATGATAATGATGATCAAAAAATCCACTCATAATCAACTGATATTTGTGGTTGCTATTCAAGTCTAGTAAACCACACAGAATATATCCCTCCAAACTATGTGCTAGGAAGTGAAATTATAGGTTTCATCTCTCTGTGTGAGCCACAGCCCTCTGCTGGTGAGTTCCCAGCTGGGTCTGGAGCAGCATGGTGGGGGCGTCCAGGAGGTGAGATTTGACACAACCCAAGCACCACTGTGCTCTCTGCAGTGACTGAGAACCAGGGAGTCATCTGGGCTTTGGAGTTTGAATGTTTGTAGTTCCCCAGCTGCCCAAACAGCCCAATCAGCAGATTGCATATACCATAAAGTGAAATTGGTAGGTAAGTGTGGTGCTGGAAGGTGTTGAGTTATCCCATGTCAAGTGCTGTGACTTATGTGCAGTTACAGCTCCTCACCCAGTGCCCATGTGTGGAGTAGATGCCCTGAGCTGTGTATTAGTCCTTGCTGCCAGTGTCAGTTTGATTTTTTTAAAATTTTTCTTTAATAGTCTACCACAGGTCTTTGTTTTTCCAAGCTGTTCCACCCCACTGGGCACATTTCCCTTTTGTGCTTCTGTTCTCAAGGCTTCCACGTTTGACATCTGGTGTGGAGCACGAGTCAGGAAGGAAGCAGAACAGAATTGCCTAAACTCACTTTTAACATACTTTCCATGAAACAGAGGAGTTTCTCACTCATTATTTGGAAGAAACTCCACCTTATTCTTTAGTGCTGGCAGTTTCTGCCATGTCCATGTGCCAGCATTGCATTGGGAAATGTCATAGATTTGAAGTATGATATATTTAGGTTATCTAGAGTAAGTATGAAGTAACAGGGAATAAGTAGAAAGCCATTTAAGGTCACCATACACTGTTTTCATTTGTGCTGTGGTTGGATTGTCTGTCTAATGGTGCTACAGCATTGAACCTTCCTGCATATTCCAAGTCTCTTGTTCCTTCTGTATCCTTTAAGGGCTGATAAATCAATCTATTCAGACAAACAAAGGAGTCATTAATGTAGTGTTTTCCTGTAATGTGGCAATGACTTGCCAAAGCTCTCACAGATATTTTGGTGCTTATCAGTTTTGTTTATGTGCCATAGCAACAGGCCATAGGGAGAACTAGGACACTGCAGAACCACTGGTTTGCTCATTTGTGTTGTCCTCTGTGTGTCTGTAGCACCAGGAGTTTATAAAATGTGGTTTTGAATCATGAGAAACTGAGAATGTTTGTTTGTTTTGCAGCACATGTAGGCAGCCTATGTATCTACAATTTTATTCCCTTCTTGCTTTCACATTGTGTGTGATACCAATGTGATGTTACTGCCCAGCAGCCTTGGCCTTGCTGGGGTCTAGAGAAAAACCTGCAGTGGTTTTCTGGATTCCTGCACCTGTGAGTTCAGGAAGCTCAGGTGGGAGGATGAGGCATTGCTGCCTTTGCTGGGAAGAGGCATGGGTTTGGTACTGCATACTGGCCCTGCACCAGTATGTGGTACCTTGCTGGCATCAAGGAATGTGTCTTCTCAGGTGGTAAATGCAACAGAGCACAAGGAGCTGAAGGAATGACAGCAAATACACTGCCTTTGGGTACTGTGTAACAACTGCTGACTTGTTAAAGGTTTATTTTTTGATGTGCAAGTGGGACATTCTGCAAAATCTTACGAGAAAATATCATCCGTAAAGTGACATCCAGTTTGATTCTCTTAACGATTGTGAAACTCTCCTGTGTCTGCAGTCAGGAAACCAAGCTGGGGTAGCTCTTGGTTCCTTGAGGGATTCAGTGAGTGCCCTTTTCTCCTGCAGAGAATCATCCAGCACAAGCTGGGACATTGCCCAGGTGTCTGTGTCCGACGAGGGCGTTTATGAGTGCGTGGCCAGCAGCACTGCGGGGACGGGACGCGCGCAGACGTTCCTCGATGTGTCAGGTGCGTCCCCCTCCCTTCTGGGGCCAATTACTTGGGGTTGAACACTTGGGAAAAGCCCATGGGGCTGATAAAATACAATCCCAGGTTTAAGTGTATTTTTAAATACTGTGGCTTTTCCTCACCCATGTGAGCTGAGGTTCATGCAACAAACCTGTTTTAAATATCTAAGTTGGTTTGGTTTTACTTCCTGCTATCAGTTGGATTTACAGAATAGTTCTGACCTGTAGAATCCAAAACTTAAATCTCAGATTTCAATTGTTCTCATTTTTATTTCACTTTGTAGCAATTGTGTTTGCTTGCTTGTATGTATGTGTTATCTGATAGACAATCAAGATGATTTGTGTTCAAATTTCTGCTTTTTTACAATACAAAATTCAGTAAATTGTTGGAAATTTCGTCTATTGAATTTCTTAAAAGTGGTAATAAAGATGAAGAAGTAAAATGAATGAGGTAAAAATAGGGGTAATCACAAAGATAATTTGAATAAACATTAGGCTTATTTCTCTCTGTGGGTGGTTGGATGAGACCCCTGTCCATAATACAGCAAATTTTGCCACTTAATTTTTCACAGTTGCAATGCCGACAGAGTGAGAGGGGAAAATAATTTCTGGTTTGTAGCAAAGATCCACAGCCTTGTGCTGATGTTGATCAGATATGAGTCTTGAAGCAAGTGAAAGCTGCTGCTGGTGAGATGGAAAAACACTGGAGCAGTTAATTTTCTGTGACAGGGAGGAATGGGAGAACTCAGAACAACACTTTCAACTTAGGGTTTCATTTAATGGCTTGGAATTAAGTTTTCTTGCCTCTTATCTCCTGCAGGAGCTACTCCGGGTAAATTAACCTGGATTATGAGTCACAGAATCACAAAGCAATTCAGGCTGGAGGGACCTTTGCAAGTCACCTCATCCAATTCACAGCTTAAAGAGAATTAGCTGCCAAGCTTGATTATGTTTTTCAGGAACTTGTCCAATCAGTCATTGAATGTCCCCAAGGGTTGAGATTTCACAAGTTCATGGGCAGCCTTCAGTGCTTAACTGCCCCCAGTAGGAAAATATTTTGTGTGTCTGGTCACAATTTCCCCTGCTGCATGTTATGAACAAAATATGAACAAAGACTCATCCTTTTTTTTTTTTCTTCCCCTGTGCCCTGAGAACAATCCAATTGTGTATTCTCTAAACCAGCCCTCTCAGTAGCTGAAGAGAGTCCCTCCATAACCCTTCACCTTCCGTTTTCCAGGCAAAGATGTTCCTTTCATTGTACTATGACCAAATTCAAAGAAACCAGTGTGATAGCATTGATTTTGTGCAAGGCAAGGTTTGTAGAGAAAGCCCTTTTGGACCAAGAGATGAATTTGAGGAGAGGAACATCCTTTTATTCACATAAAGTAGTGAGTAGAATGGAACAGTAACATCTGTGCTTACCCAAGTCCTGGTTCTAGAGTACTAATTTATATTTTGGCCACAAAAGTCCTTCAAGCAGAAAGGGTATTTCCAGATGCTGGTTTCAAACCATGGCTTGGAGGGCAAGCAGTTGTGGGTATAAAGATTCTCAATCTGGAAGTTGCAGCCATTCTCATCAAAGAGAAACGTGAAAGAGAATCCTGGCCTTTTTCTTGTGATGTTGGTAGCACTTGAAAGCCAAGAGTAATAAGGGGAAAAATCCTATATCCCCTCGTTTACAAAGCACCAGAGAGAGCCTGGAATTGAGTCACTGTGTAAACATGACAATTTGTTCTGCTCGGAGCCCTGCAGAGGATTAATGGGAGGGAGATGCTTTGAAATCCTTGTGTACAAATATTTGCAAGAAAATTACTTGAAATTTCTTCTTGAAGCAAAGTAAACAATCTTTTCAAGTGTTCTTGGTTTACCCAGCTGACAGACAGTATATCACAGATAATACATTCTGGCAACTGCTGTGTGAAAGGTATTGGAGCTGTGCCAGTGTTTTCTCATTTCACAGAAAGCAAACACTTGAGTTTGACTTTGTTTTACTCCTCTTAAATCTTTAAAATGTCAAATGGCTCATTAGCCTGTGCAGCACCCTATCTGAAGGGCCAGTAAAGTGCTTGGGGGATGGCTGAGTATGAGCACTGCTGTGGGCAGAGACTGGGATAGTCCAAAACTTGTGTTGTCCCACTAGACTGGCAGTCAAAAGATGGGGGTTCCAGTCCTGTACTGGCCTCATCTCTGCTGAGTTTAGGTAACATATTTGATGATAACCCTGTGGAAAGCAGTAGAAAATGTATTGTTTCTCCCAAACACCCCAAACCTAAAAGCACAGGAGAGAAACTCCATTCAGTAAGCAAGTGTAGCTTTCCCTGACTCTCCTCTGCATGGGATGAAGTCTATGGATTTGGCAGTGGGGGCAATTGCTGTCAGGACTGTATTTGTGGGGAGGCAGAGTTGCACACCCAGCACACAGTGCTGTGCAGGGGTCCAGAATGGAGCTTGTTAACTTCATCTGAGACCCTGCCCAGGAGATCTCAAGGAGCAGGATTTATGACTGGTTCTGAGTTTAGGAGTAACTTTAACTCTTAATAAATGTAGGTTTGTTTGGTTTTTTTTTTTATTCCCTGCCATCCTTGCTTTTTTTAGGATAGTTGTGTTTTAGTGTGTACTGATAAAGATTTGGTGTTGTTCTTATAGCTGTCTCATTTCTGCACAAGCATCCCTCTCAAAGTATTATTTATTGTGGTCTTTTCTTTGTTCAAGAACCAGTCTGGGGAAAACCAAATGAACATGTGTGATATTTTTAATGGGAATGCCTAAAGTCATAAATAATCAATTTTCTTTCTTGAAATGTTCCCTCTTTAATCAGTAATGTCTCAAGGAGGAGGAAAATGACTGCTGCTATTCTAAGCATCTGTGATTTCAAAGTTTAATTTCAGTAGAACATTACTGCATCTGCTTTCTTCTGAAATGATAGCACTGTGCAGGTGGCTCAGGTAGAAAGCAGATAATAAATACTGGGAATTACTACATAAAATATGTATGGGAAAAGATAATGAAATTCTCTGAGATTTGAGTGGTAGTGAGAATTGAAGGGTGTTGTACATAGCTGCAGGAATTCCTTCTGCCTGGCTGCCAGAGCTTATCCCATGTACCAGGGACATCTGGTGTGTGGCAGCACAGCACTGCCTGAGGATCCTGTGGGCTCCAGGAGCTGGGACCCCAGGCCCCCCAGGAGCTGGTGCCACTGGCATTGGGTTCCTACACCGCTGGTATGACTCCAGCAGCTGGCACCTAGTCTGCTCACACCAGTATCCCAGTATCCAACAGTCTTTGTAGAGATAACAGAGAAGGGGCAGGGGCTGAGGTTACCCCAGGAGACTTAAAGAAGGGATTTACTAGTGAGACAGGACAAGCTGTGCTGTTCAGGCTGGGGCTGGGGCAGAGAGGGCACTGAGTGGTGGTGCTTTACAGGGACAGGCCCCTTTTATGCCCCTTCCTGCCTATTCCTCCCTTTTCTCCTTTCTGATTCACTTCCCTGCATATTCCTTCAGGAGTTCACCAGCTGCCCCTCACCCCCAGCACAGCAGGGACCTTGGGTCTGTGTCCCTACCAACGGCAGAGTCTGGGCTGGCCCCTCTGTGCAATGATGCTGGTAACTTTTGGTGCCCTGTAGTCAGCATGAGGAGGAGTGCCTGTTGGCATTGTGGCTGTCTGCGTACTGTGTTTATTACCTTGCCTTTTCTTATCCTATTTCATGAGGTCCTTCATCAAATAAGAGCATGGATGCTTTCTCCTTCCACCTTTTTGTAAAGAATCCATCATGAAAAGAACTCACTAAGGTGTTAACTTGGTTACATTGCTGCTGCTGGAAGAATTTCCTACTAACATATTTTTTTCCATATACAACCTATAAAAATCTACTGCATAGGTCTGATGCCACCAGGTGGGGCCACGCCAGGGGCAGAGATCACACTCGGAGGCCTGTGGTGGTTCTGTCTCCCTCTTGTTGCTGTGACACAGATCTCTTGTTGGCTGTGCTCAAAGAACACAGAGCTGCCTCTTCTCATACAGGATGGGGTAGTTTCGATCTAGACCCGGTGTGTCCTTGTGATGTGAGCTCCTGGCAGGCAGCTCAGCATCAGAGAATGAGGCTGTTGCCCTGGGTTCTGTTCGTGGCTTCAGAATGGGAGATGAAACCAAATATTAAACCTGAATTATTAAATAACTCAATTAATTAAATTTAATATTTAACCCCTAACCTATTAGATAAATTAAAATACTATGAATTTTTTTGTTCTGTAGCGTGCCTATAGTTGTTTCACAAGAACGTGCACATGCCGAAAGGCTGCCAGACGTGTCTGTCACGGTGTTTCCCGTTCCCGCAGAGCCCCCGCCCGTGCTGCGCGTCCCCGGCAATGTGACGGTGCTGCCCGGGGCCGCGGCCGTGCTGAGCTGCCTGGTGCGCAGCGCGGGGCCCTTCAACCTGACGTGGCAGCGGCACGGGCGCGACGCCCGCCTGCAGGATCCGCTGCGGCTCCGCGTCCTGCCGGACCTGTCCCTGGAGCTGAGGCCGGCCCGCCTGTCGGACGCGGGCGGCTACAGCTGCACCGCTGCCAACGAGGGTGGATCCGCCACGGCCTCGGTCTTCCTCACCGTGCAAGGTAACAGCGGGACGCCGCGCCCGCGGCTCGCCTGGCAGGGCCCCTGCGGGAACGGGCTGCCCACAACCCTGCACAGGCCCAGCCCTGGGAATGTTTAAGGCTGGACAGAGCTCAGAGCAGCCTGGGATAGTGGAAGGTGTCCCAGCCCGTGGCAGGAGATGGAACGAGAGGGGCTTTAATGTCCCTTCCAATCCAAACCGTTGTGTGATTTAATGAAAAATCAGTCAAAAATAAAAAAAAAGCAGCACGAGATGTTGCAGCAGTCCTCTTGTTAAAGGGTAGATAGAAGGTGAGACACAGACTTCTTGATAAACACAACATGAAAAGTGTCCTGGTTTATTCCTCTTTCCAGCTCAGCCATCCTGACTCCAGCCATTCCCTGCCTCTGGCTGCAGCAGCTCCTGCTGCAGGTTTCCCTTGCAGCCTCTGCCTGCAGGGATCAGTTTGCAGGCTCTGAGTGCAGCTTTTACCCAGCCAGACTGTGACTGCAGCTTCCAACAACAACAGGCTCTGGCTGCACACCCACACTGACCCCACTGCACTGAGTCTCCCTCCTCAGGATCCTTCTTCATGATCCTCTCCTTCCCTCTTCCTCAAGGTTCCTCCTCCTTCATGAGCTAACCCACTCGCAATTGGTTACAGCTGTGACTCATTAGGAGCGAGGCTGTATGGGTAATTAACACAGCTGATACTTATCATGGAGGAGGTCACCTGGATTCCCTTCTCCTACAGAGTGAGACCAAACAAATGTAGGTCTGGGCTTTTGATGTATACCAGGAACAAATTTATAAGGAAAAAAAGGTATAAATGCAATAATTGGTATTGCAGCAAATATTTTTAAAATTTTGAAGTACTCCAGGATTATTTTTTTTTGGCTATTTGCCTTGATTGTGTGGAGGTTTGAACCTTGGTTCTTTGGTGCCTGTCTATGGGTGAGGAGAGACAGAACTCAAAATCTTATAGAAAGAAAATGATTCTGTCACTTGTAGGTGATGCCAACAGAGTTCTGCTTGCGATGCTGCTGGGCCATGTTCTGTGCAGAGGGGGTACCTTCATTAATTAACTTTTCTGCTCTAATTCTAGTAATTTGTTAGCTAATGGAAAACTTAGAATTATTGAAAAAAGAAATTTTGAATGGAATAGCTTGACCTGAGGTGCTCCAAAACAGAGGTCAAAAGTGGAACTGTAACTTATTAAAGGGATGTTGTTTTTCCTATTTTTCCTATATTCATTACCAAGGTAGAATAAGTAGATGTGGAACAACTTATGTAGGGCCTAGTACAAAATACAGCAGAGTGAAGTGTGTTTTTTCAATATCTGTTTGAATTACCCTTAGATTGCTACAGCAGAGTTATAGCTTAATTTCTAACTAACTTGGATTTCCCTAACCTTATTTTTTTAAAAAGCTGAAAGGAAAAAAGTAATGAAAAAGCCTCAACCCCCATGCATTTGGAAAACCTAGTTTTGAATTGTACAGAATTTTTCCATCAAGACACTCATTCAGCCATGTCAAAGGCATCAATAGAAGTGCCTCTCCCCCTTGTTCATCTCTTCCTGGGATTTAGGTTTTCCACCCTAATGTCTGTAGCTCAGCTGGGAGCTTTAATACACTGACCAAAAAGAAGTTTCACTGCTGCCACATCAGAATATTGAGATTCAAATCACTTATATATGTAGAATGATTGTATCAAATAGTTGGAAATTACATTTTGGCTGGTCCTGATAGTACTGACAGCTTTCAAATATTTTTGAGAGAACCCTCTTGGGCATTTCAGACATCCTTAGCTGAGAGTCTGAATCAAGTTTTCTTTATTTTTGGTAAAGGATGCTTAGAACAGAATAAATATTCAGGAGACACTAAGCTGCAGCTGAATACAGCTTTCTGCAGTAGTGCCTGCCTTTTCTGTGTGGGAATAGTAATCTACTGCCAGCCTTCCCAATGGCTGTATGGTGGAGCTGAATGGTATCTGAAGGGTTTGCAAGTACTGCTACTTGTGATCATTTTAATTTGCCCAGACAAAATTATTTCCATCAGATTTCTGGGGGTACTCAGTGTGTGATTGTCATGTACAACTTGCAGTGCTTGTTAGGACCTGGAGTAGTTTTCAAAAAACAGGTTTTATTTGGCATCAAATAGTGAAGAGTGGCCAGATATAAAAGCTACAGCTTTATGGGCTTGTCATTGTTAATATGCCAAAGAGGGAAATTCGAAGTCTTGTTAATTGATGGAGATGGGCCCATGCTTTGTGTAGTTGTAAGTAATTCAGAACGTCAAATTCAATTCATCCTGAAGCCTTTTATTATTGTTGGGCCAGCTCCATGTAGATCTCTGAATTTCCTATCATAAGAGAATAAACACTGCTTTCATCCCCATTTTCTCTCTGGGGGAGAGTTAATGCAGAGAACAAATGCTCGTGGCTCTAAAAATAACCCAGCATCTGCTTTTGCTGCTGAAGGGGGATGTAGTAAAGTCTTGTTTTGAAAGTGTTGGGTTTGATGCTGCTGTTTCTGAAAGGGAGCATTGATGCAACTTCTGTGCCAGCAGCTGTGCAAATACAGCCTGGAGTCTTCTTGGGGCTGACTTTTTGCCCCAGTTGTGCTCTGTGCTCAGGACAACACTCTGTCCCCAGCCTCTCACTGCTCCCCACAACTGGGACACAGGTGGGGCACAGCCCTGTGTGAAACGTGGGCCTCTCTGTAGGCTGGGGATACTGCCCAGAGCATACTGAAAGGTCCTAGAATGCAATTTTTTAAATGCCAAGGAGTCTTGATGCCCATTGAGTGCTAGGACTAAAAAGTATGTGCTCAAATTTGGAGTTGTGAAATAGTGGCTTGTCCAGGAATTCATATCAATAGAGTGGTGAGCAAAAGGCAAAGCTCCAAACATGAAGATTGGTGCTACTTATTTTGTAGCAGCTACTTTCACATTTCAAGTAACTTCTTATCCATGGGTGTGGAGCTTCTTCTTGCCACTGTAAGACAAAGTCATGCATACCACAGAAAGAGTCTGTTGCACAAGTGAACTGCTTTGGTGGTCATTTTTTTACTGAGGAAATCTGTCTCAAGGTTATGGAATCACAGAATGTTTGTGCTGGAGACACCTTAAAGCCCATTCAGTGCCACCCTCTGCCATGGGCAGGGGCACTTTCCACTATCCCAGATGGCTCCAAGCCCTGTCCAAGCTGGCCTTGAACACTTTCAGGGATGAGGAGTCCGCAGCCTCTCTGGGCTAAAAAGGAATGAACTCTATTGAGTTCACAGTTGCTTTTCTTGTGAAAACATCCCTGAAGTCCGTAACATCCTTTACAATTGTCAACACTGCAGATCCACTTCTCTTTCTCTTGTGTGTCTGCACACATGTTGTGACTTTCATTCTTGTCCCTCAGGTTACATTCTGCCAGCTGACCCACCTGATGGATTGTGAGCTTTATTGTCCAGTAGTCTGAATAAATTTCACTGGATCACAGAATGGTGTGTGTTGGAAGGGACCTTAAAGCTTTGTTCTGACCTCTGCCATGGGCAGGGACACCTTTCATGTTGCTCATTGTCTGGTGTTTGTCAAAATTGGCTCTGTTGCTGCTTTATTAACCCCATCTCAAGAAGGTTTTGGTGAGGGACTAGTCCCTCTTATAAAGGTGGTTTAGTCTGAGCCTGATTGACTGTGCCAGTGGAAACAAGTGGGCTCTGACCTTCACTGGGTTGCTTTCTCACCATGGAGCTATTTGAAAATGGGAATGAAGTTCTTATCATAACCTGTGTTTTCTTACAGGATGTTTTTAATTGCTGTTTTTAATTTCTTTTGGTAGAACCTCCAAGGCTTGTAATTTCACCCAAGAACCAGACTTTTACAGAAGGTTCTGAAGTGTCCATCAGGTGTTCTGCCACGGGTTACCCAAAGCCAACAATTGTGTGGACACTCAACGATATGTTTATCATTGGCTCCAGCAGGTGGGACTTGAAGTCGTCTCCATTTATTTTAATATCATATGTGAGGAAGAAGGTTTGAATAGTGCCAAAATAATTCCACTACTTCAACAGGAGTCTGGGAGTTCTGGAAATAGTACCTCAATCTTTACTTCAATAACTCTTTAATTGCACTTACCTCATCTCTAACAGAGAAACACTTTAGTTTTCTTCTCCAGGTTTTTTTACAAGATTAATTTATGTACTTTTCACAACATGTAGTGCTAGATATAATAGTGTTTATCATGAGGAAAAAACCCATAGAAACACCTATTTATAGACCCTCTGCTCATGCTGCTGTGGCTGCCTGGAGTGTGGATATAAGCATTGTTCTTTCTAATCATTTTGCTTGGTCCCCTGTGTGTTCCCAGGTACAGAATGACCCCAGAAGGCACCTTAATCATAAGAAAGGCAATTCCCAGAGATGCAGGAGTTTATGGTTGTTTGGCAAGTAACTCAGCTGGGACAGAGAAACAGACATCCACCCTCACATACATTGGTAAGCAAGAGAAAGAATGTAGTGAAATCAAACTATAAACTTATTGATCATCAGGGAGGAGGAGCTGTTAAAATGAGTAGAACCCTGCAGAACATACTGGTAGAAATTTCAAAACCCTCAGAAGATATGTTGAACAGCTCACAAATGTCCCTTTTGTTTCCTGTTCAAACCTGAGTAGTATTGTTAGGTAGTACTTGGAACTTGATGCTCATTCTGAAAGGAAAGCTTTTTAGGTTGAAAAACCTTTTGAGGTTAAAAAACCCCCTAAAATAGGGTCTTACTATGGGATAGGCTGAGTGTGTCTTTGGAAAAGCAGTTGTGTTTCGGTATCAAAATACTGTGTTAAAATATTAACAGCAGAGTGCTAAACTGTTTCATGACCAACTGGCTGGAGAAGAATCACTGTTCATGTTTGTACTTTCTGATTGTACTTAATTTTGTACTTTTTCTGATTTTGTCCTTGTATTTTCTGTATGTTCTGCATATGATTCAGGTGCTCTGGACCAAACTTTACTTTTTCTTGTTTCCCAGTGTTTATCTTTCACTTTTAAATCTGTTTGACTTTTAATGCAGGCATTCTTTCATATAACAAGAGAAAATTAGAGTTTTTCATGGTTTGTATCTTAAAAATTACCTATACTTTTGGTGAAGAGCTCATTTTTTTTCTGTCTTGTTTCTTTTTAGAGGCCCCAACATTGACTGTAGTTCAGAGTGAAATTCTGGTTGGTCTTGGAGACACAACTGTTATGGAGTGTAAAACAACTGGAATCCCACCCCCCCAAGTGAAATGGTTTAAAGGTGTGCTCATTGCTTGGTGATTAAGTCATTTACTTAGCAGCAATATTTAGAACAATGATCTGAAAGTGACTTCATTTCTCTCAAGAGTGTTATGTTGTATTCAACTAGTGACAGACCTGTGAAATTCTCTAGATCTAGAAGAAATGGCATTGACATAGAAGGGCATAAGTTCCTGCTTCTATTTAAATATGGTGAATTAACACACTCTAGCATACTTAATAATAATATTAAAACAACGTTAAGCCTCCTGCCTGCTTAAATAAGGCTTGTTTTTTCAGAAAATGTTTAGCTTTATGCTGCAAAAATCACAAAACATTTTTATGTAGCCTTTATTGTTCTGTTTTCATGTAGCCTCTAAATTTGTGTGTCATACAGCCTGACACACTGTCCTAATGCTGATGTCTGCCCAGAGATACTTGAGTTTGTGTTGGCCTTGTGGAACCAATAAATAAAAAAGGATGTATTTAATGTAGTAATGAACTTTTCCTCTCAGCTGAATCGGAGTCAGACTTCTCATCTGCTGAATTTATACAGCTATGTTGTGAACTAACTCAAACTTGGACACTGTTTTGTTGGGATAATTTTGATAAATATAGATATATATTTGATATAAACCTTACATTGCCTTTTTCTGTCTGGACTTAGGTGACTTAGAGTTGAGGCCATCAGCATTTCTCGTTATTGATATTCACCGGGGTCTTTTGAAGATCCAGGAAACGCAAGAGCTGGATGCTGGTGACTACACGTGCGTGGCCACCAACGAGGCAGGGAGAGCTGCTGGCAGGATAACTCTGGAAGTTGGCTGTAAGTAGTTAAAACCTGCACGGGGCACACTCAGATTGCAGAGTTTCTGTACTGGTCAGGGAGTGGTGCCTTGGCTCCCTGAACCTTTCTAACAGATCTCTGTGTGTGCTGGGAGCATCTTTTGGTGGTGTTGGCTAAGCGGTTTTCTTGTCCCTTTTGGACTCCAGCTTGGATTCAATGAATGGTTTGGGTTGGAAGGGACCTCAAAGCCTATCTGTTTCCAGCCCAGTCTTACTGCTTTTGCAAAGCATAAAGGTTATGGGGGAAAAGAGAAGCACAGGAGGAGGAAGCTGTTCAAACCTCAACCTAATAAAATTCTCTAACAGAGAATTCATTACACAAACTTGAGTTACTATGTGAGGTTATTGTGATTTAGCCCTTCCTCTCCTCTTCCTAATTCTTTCCATCTGCCTGTGACTTGACACACTGCATCCTGTTAAATGTTCCTCTCAGGCAGATCTCTTCCTGAACGAATGGCACCGTTTGCAGACGACAAGGAATTTAGCAACACTGATACTTCAGGTGTTTCTAGAGTTGGGAACGTTAGAAGAAGACCTATGCACAGTGGGACATAAATGGGGGCCACCAGCGGTGCTAGAGAATGGGATTGCTGTGCTACAATGCTCACTTTGTGTGTGCTCTCCCCAGCTCCCCCCGTGTTCACGCAGGAGCCGGGTGACGAATCCGCGGAACTGGGCTCCAACGTGACGCTGCCGTGCTCCGTGCAGGGCTTCCCTGAGCCCAGGGTCACGTGGAGGAGGCTGGATGGGGCTCCCCTCTCCTCCCGGCCCTCCGCCCTCAGCTCCAGCAGCCAGCTCAGGACAGGAGCTCTGGCCATCCAGAGTAGGTAGACTCAACCTTCAAAGAACAGAATTCCACAAGGAACTGGGATATTTACAAGGCGTTTAAGTTACCATGTGACTCTATTAAATTAGCTGTGTCAAAACACTGGATTTTTATCACAGATTGTGTTGGTGATACTGATGTCGTTGTGGTTGACACGCAGTTAATTTTCTTGAGAGCTTGTGACTTCAGTTGTGTTTGGTCATTGGCTTCACTCTTCTTCCTGCAAATTATTATAACTGTGTTGAAATGCACGTGGGCTATGGTCTCCGATTCAGAGTAGCCAGGAATTTTCATTTTTGGGTTTGGTTTGGTTTGGTTTTTTGTGGGGAATTAGTTCCAAACTCAGTGTGGTAGATCTGTCCTAATTTGGATAATAATCAAAAACTTTGCAAGTGGCTTTGTGATTATTTTGGAGCATTTCAGTCACTCTTATGCTAAGTGATATTTTTCTGTTTTCTTAATTGGCTTTGAAATCCTTTCTATATGTTCATTGCTTCTGTACTTGGTGACTGATGGAAGGGAATGCTCTGTTTCAAGCTGAGTGTTTGAAGGTGGGAGAGACAGGACACAGTGTCCATGTGCAGAGGGAGGGGCAAGCTATCCATGTATCATTTCATTTCAAATGCTGCAGTCAGCTCTTTTCTCCCCCTGTAGATCTGTGGGTCAGTGATGAAGGGACTTACGTCTGTGAAGCTGAGAACCAGTTTGGAAAGATTCAGTCCCGGCCAGCCACGGTCACGGTGACAGGACTGGGTAAGAGCAGTGCGTGGCAGTGGGAGCTGCTGGTGTTTGGGCAGCAGACAGGATGCCTGGGGGTTATGTCCATACCTGCTGACCTATCTGTGTGCTGTATTCATGTGTCACCCATACAAACTGAATTAGAAAACATTTACGTGGAATATTGTAATTGATTTCAGTGGATTTTGCTTGTTAGAACATTTTTTTTTTGTCTGGCTGCACTAGCTGGAATTAGTTCCACCGGCACTTTAGCTTGGGCCTTAAAGAAGTGATTTATCCTATGGGGTATTTTTCTTATTCCTAAGTAAATTTATTGGGGAATCAAAAATCACCATAATGATGAATGCTAATGATAGGGTTCCTGCCATTTAATTAATATAAAAAAAAAAACCCAAAAAAAAGGCAGCAATGAACATGGTTGTGTTAGTCTTGAGATAGGTGGGAAGGAATCTTGGTGATCCACAAAGACAATAAATGTCTGGCCTTGACCACAGAATCCTACAATGGTTTGGCTTGGAAGGAACCTTACAGCCCATCCAGGGCCACCCCTGCCATGGGCAGGGACACCTTCCACTGTCCCAGATTGCTCCAAGCCCCATCCAGCCTGGCCTTGGACACTGCCAGGGATCCAGGGGCAGCCACAGCTTCTCTGGGCACCCTGTGCCAGGGCCTGCCCACCCTCACAGGGAACAATTTCTTCCAAATATCCCTTCCAATAACCCTGCTTACTCTCTTTCAAATATCCGTGCTGTTAGAGGCTTGGTTGTTATCTCAGTTTGACATCTGGCAATAAAAGGGAAAATAATGCAATGGAATGTGTACATTTGCATGAGGATAAGAACAGAGCCTCTCTGCCATTAAAGAAATAATTTGTTAACTTCAAACTTATTGTAAGAGCAGTAATACTGGTAGTGTTTGATAGACATGGGTTTACCTGTTTAAAAGTATTATTTAATGCTCAGTGCTTAATTTCTCAGCCATGTGCCCAGGCATGTTTGCTGTTGGCTTTCCACAGAATGTGCAGATTTTCTGCTGGGCTGTGACCTCTCTTCTGATCCTTCACAATTTTTTGCCCATTGGAAATTACAATTTACTTTTTGTCCTCTCCAAACTCACTACTTCTGTTCTTCAGTGTTTTGCCCAAGTAAGGAGAAATGAGACATCAACTTGGTGCCAGGGGAACGTGAGTTGCCAGGGAAACCCTTGATTGGATCCAGTTGGCCAGCATCTTCCATTTGCTGCTATTCCTTAGGCCTAGGATGACTCTTCGTGTATTTCCCCAGCTTTCCATGCCCCCTGTGCTACCCCACCCTTACATTTGTTTCTCTTTTTCTCCTGTCTTCAATTTGATACTAATTTAATTTAGTATTTTACATGAATATATAAAAATTCCTAGTAATTTTTTCTCATTCTTCCTTTTGTTCAAGTCGCTCCTCTGATTGGAGCAAGCCCGGCCACAGCCAATGTCATTGAGGGCCAGCAGCTCACTTTGCCTTGTGTTCTGCTCGCTGGGAACCCCATTCCAGAAAGGAGGTGGATTAAAAACAATGTGGTGGTAAGACTACTTTGTTTCCTGTGAGATTTATTGGCAGAGGAAAGCTACAACTGACATCTCAAAGCATGATAACAGCTTGGTTTATTTTACAAAAGTTAATGTGATCGCTGCCCATGCCAGGAAATTTCTGACCCTGAAGTACAGATGAGAGAATAGGAGATGGCAGTGGGAGATGTAGAGGTCTTGAAAAGAACTTGGAGCCAAAGTATTTGTGAATTATCCTTTTATCTTCTATTTTTCTTGCTTTCAAAGGAGTTTTATGCATTTTTGTAGCTCATGAACTTCAGCCTTGGACTCTGAATATGGGAATGCTAGTGGAATATACCTACTAGAATTACAAAAGTGGATGTTTTTATTTTTTTTAATAAAGGTACCAGAAAATTTCTGTAGATTTAGGATGTCTTAACATCTTGCCTTTTCCTGTTGCTGATGGGCTGAGGTAAATACCAGCATCCCCATTCCATATCCTTCTTTCTTGGTGGTGCTCTACTCAGAGCACAAATGATTGTGTTTTCTTTCCCCCTTGGGAACATACCGTTGCTAGTTCATACCTCCTGCAGGCACAACTAAGTGATCTTTATGGCCCCTTCCAACCCAAACCACTTGGAGGTTCTAAAAAGGTGCTGTAGACACCACACCTGGTTGGTTGTGTAAATGGAACTTCAGTCCTTTAATACTAAAATTCCTGATTTTACCCTATGGAGCTGCTTTTTATCTTTGTTGCTAATTTCTCCATAAGGCCCTTTCTGCGCAACTGGAATTAAAGCATTGTAGCAAAATGCCTCATTTATTGTCACGAAGCAGAACCTGGTACTGCCTGACCCCTGTTCGGGTTTCCTGCTTAGTTTGGGAGTCTCTGGGCATCACTGACTTTTCTTTAGGCTGTGCAAGGAGCACAAGGCTGTAAGCTCTGTGAGAAATACTGGCAGCATCCTCCTTGTTGAGTTGCTAATTCCTCTCTCTAGTAGTGCTGGTTTCCTGTCATTGTAAACTTCTGGGAAAAGCTGTGCTCCAAGGAAAGTGTTGGAGTAAGTTATATTTAGAGAAGAATTCAGCTGCTTCTGAGTGTGACTGGAACACATTTGCTTTCTAACAACCCTTTATGAGGGAGGGCTGTGCTGCCAAGCTGAGGGTGTTTGATGTTGCTCTAGGATATATAACTCTTCAAGGGTTTCTCCTTGGTAAAAGTTACAATTCTCTTTCACAATGGTTTGCTGCAGAGCTGATCTATTTGTTGGATTTGGAAGTTAGAAGGTTTTGATAACTGTAAAGGAAAACGGTCTACTTGTGGAAAAAAACCAAGTCATTGCACTTATCAATAAAAATACAGTGAAATAATTGTGCTGAGTTTGGGTTTGCATCATTAAAGGCAGGAGTGGCAGCACAGGATGTGCTGTGACAGAGCAGAGTGGCTCTTGCAGTTCTTACCCTCACTCCAGCAGTAAATACGAGATGCTACTAAAATTCTTAAGTAAAATTAACTTTGTACGAAAGATGGAAAGTAGAAACTCCAGTAAATTCTGCAGGAACACGTAATTTTTAACAAGGTGACAGTGTCAAGTAAAGGCACAGTGCATCCCCAAGCGAACGTTGTCCGGCCGCGTTTTCCCAGTGAGATGTTCCGTCTCTCCTTGGGCAGCTGGTTCCGGATCCGTACGTGAGCGTGCGCAGCGACGGGAGCCTGCACCTGGAGCGGGTTCGGCTGCAGGACGCGGGGGATTACACCTGCATGGCCAGCAGCGCGGCGGGCACCAGCAACAGCAGCACCGCCCTCCGCGTGTTCGGTGAGCGGGGCCGGCCGGGGCCGGGGCCAGGGAGGCGGCGCCGGGCGCTGGCAGCAGCCTCGCAGCGCTGGCAGCAGCCTCGCAGCGCTGGCAGCAGCCTCGCAGCGCTGGCAGCAGCCTCGCAGCGCTGGCAGCAGCCTCGCAGCGCTGGCAGCAGCTCCCCGCGCTGCCTCCGCTGCCGCGGGGCTGCTTTCTAAAGCTGCACCGGGGAGATTGGGTCCGCTGCACAGGGAGGTGCCGAGTGATCACGATTGTCAAGTAAAATGGAATAAAACTATTTTGTGTTCACAAAAGATCCTCATTCAGAGGCGGGGCTGTGCAGTCTTCATCTGGTTCAGTTAACAAACAGGTGTGAGTGGGACTTTACTGGAAAACTCTGAGAAGTGCTGTCTGAATGTTTCATAACTGGGGTAAGGAAGCACAGCTCATGGGAGAATTAGAATGAAAGAAAGTGAATTATGAGTTTGGTAAAAGTCATAATTCGTTTGTTGTTTTTGGTGTCGTCCCCATTCTCCTCCCCATTATTTTTTCTCTTTAATTAAAAAACTGTACTGACAGCAAGACAAAGTGTTAGCACTCTGGTAACCCATCTGTGTTTCAGCTGAGCATATTTGTGTTAACTCTGTGAGGCCACAATCACTTCATGTTTTCTCACGTGTTAAATTTTCTCACATGTTAAATTAATCATGGGAGATTTATTTTAAGCTTTGCTGAAGATGCTGAAACCTCCTTTTAAATAAAGAACGACTATAAATTTGTAGTGCAGGCAAGTACTCATAAGATCTTCCATGTCAACTGTAGGTTTTTTAAAAGTTTCAGAGCTTGAGAACAGAGAGGAATGTCTTTGTATGTGTTTAGAAATATCTAGGTTTTGGTATTGCGACTTTAAATCTTACCTTATTTTTTTGTTAATTCAAAGACAGCTCAACTGAGTGAGGGAATCCAGGTTGTCTCCTGTTACTGATTTTGAGAGGCAAAGCCTAAAATGTTGTCAGAGGATAATGTGACAAAGCCTTTCTGAAATAATTTCAGTCAGTGAAATACCTGCAGTTAGTTTAAAACTGAGTGTACATAATGCAGTGATGAGCCTGTGGCTGGCAGACTCTGTAGTGAACAGGGATTTATTCTGTCCTGAAAGGCTGGAAAGTGGCTCATTGTCCATGTTAGGGTTGGAGGAGAGGCCAAAAGATCCCAAGTGCTGCTTGCCTCTAGGAAGTAGTAATCGAACATAAAGATTTTATCGTAATAGTTTTGCCATGCTGAAATGTGTTCTGCATGTCTGTAATATTTGCATGTGTTTGTAGTCCTGCCTGTCATTCAGCACGGACAGCAGATATTCAGCACCATCGAAGGGATCCCAGTGACACTGCCCTGCAAAGCAAGTGGAGTTCCCAAGCCATCCATTGTCTGGTCCAAGGTAATCCCTCACCTTTGAGCTGCTCGTGCTGAAAAAGGGCTGAACACATAATTTAGTTGTCATAAAAACTGTATTCAAAGAACATGGCCCAAATCTCCACTTGTGAGGGACCTGGAAATCTCTGTTTGTTCAGAGCTGCTTTTGTTTCTTAGAGCAGAACTTTTGGCCGTGGTCCTGCCACAGCTCAGTGTTCTATTCTTTGGCAGGGCTTAGGTTATCGCTGTATCTTTATGGGTTTTACACTTCAGAAATTGTTCCTGTTCCTGTTGTGAGTTGATAATTTGAGTTTAGGCAGCCTGCCACAGACTGAGAGTTCATTTTTCTTGTGGAGGTCTGACTTTTTTTCCCTGAGGAAAGTATATTTAATAATGGCCTTGTGGGGTTAACCCATGACTTTTCAGTCGTGGCCTTGACAAGATATGCACTGAGAAGGACCTCAGCCTTTGAGGGAATTTGTCTTAAAGCCAGTTTGTTTGGTTTTTTCCCTCCTTGAGCAGGATAATTTCTGTTAGTAACAGTTATTTGGGGTATGTTACAGCTCATATGACGTGGTGTGAAGGCACTTTTGGGCCTCAAAATTGTGCAGATGTAACTGATTGGGAACAGCTTGGTTTCAAAGAGGGAATAGAACATGGTGAACTGTTGGTTTGGTAGGGAAGAGAACATGGAAGGATTTCTTTTTCTTTATCGCTTATTCAACTACAGACAAGGAGAAGACAGCTGACTAAGAACAAGTTTGTGTAATGTATACAAGATTCATTTTGACATCAGAAATCAATGTCAAAATTAACTCAGTTAAAATCTTGATTATTCTTCTTGACCATTATTTTTTAAATTTTCTTTCAAGACTTTGGGTCTGTAAAGTGTAGCAAATTTTCTGCATAAAATTCCCTGTGCTTCTGTTCTTATTACTGCTTAGAGAGTGATACTCAAGGACTGAGAAAAGCTAATTGTAGTTAATTAGTTTGTATAAATGGAGTTTTAGGGCCAACTTTCTTAGCTAATATAAAATACTTTGTCCGCCTCAGCCTCAAGAGAAATAAAAGCAGCTTTTATTGAATTAAATAATTGTAATTTGCTTTATCTTGGAAAACCCAGGCACTGGAGTTGTGTTATTTTTCTTTCCACAGAAAGGAGAGGTGATCCCTCCCGGCGACGCCAGGTTCTCGGCGGGCCCGGACGGGAGCCTGTCCCTGGTGTCCCCAGCGGGGGAGCAGGGCGGGGAGTACGTGTGCACTGCCACCAACGCTGCCGGCCACGCCACCAGGAGGCTGCAGCTGACTGTCTATGGTGGGGGTCCCCTCAGCCCGGCTGCAGCCCTGGCACCCAGCCGCTGCATCGGGAGCTAGACACGCCCAGGGCACACGGGATGGGAGCTCCTCTCTAGTTAGTGCTTTTGGATCCCCAAACCAGGCAGTTTCATACATGGCTGCTCCCAAAAGGCCTGTCCTTCAGCCATTATAATTCCCTTAAAGCCCCCTTACCCCTCTTACCTCGAGTTCATGGACCTTGGGCTGAGCATAATTTCAGCTTTATGGAACTGGATAGGAAGCATCTGTATAGGAGTAGAATTTCCTGCTGAGACAAGAATGAAGATCCCTTAATCCCAGCAGTCCCAAGCCTTCCTGTCATCATCAATCCAATATTATTAAAATTTGGTCCAGGTGTAGGTGTGCTTTGCAAGGCTCCTATGGCTTGGAGTTACTGGGGCTGTAGTGTAACAGTTCAGGGAATTGTTGCTAGCTGCCTATTCAATACAGAACTCAGCACACACAGGAATTGCAGCCATCTGTTGTGTCCATCTCTTTGAATGGACAGTTCTGGCTTTCTGGTACTTGTGGTGTTCCATGTGGGCATCAGCCTGTGTCTGAGCTACAGGTACTGTACATCAGCACAGCAGTGATTTATCTCTATTGCAGACAGGTCATTAAAACAGGATTGTAACGTTTTATATATATAAAAATGTTGTATGGTGTTACATTTGTACAAATATGTATATTCATTGCAGTTTCTTAACGTGTTCCATGTTATAGTGAAACCTAGAGTGTCCAGGCCTGGAGACCAGCAAGGAAATGCACATGATAAACCCATAGAGGTCTCAGTAATTGCAGGGGAAGATGTCACACTTCCATGTGAAGTGAGGAGCTTGCCACCCCCCATAATTACCTGGGCCAAAGAAATGCAGCTCATATCTCCATTCTCTCCAAGGTAACAATGTTTGATGAAAACCAAAGAAAAGTGAAAAATGCCTCTAAACTTGTCAGGATTTTGGAAGGATGTGTGATTTCTGATTGCCACAGGATCCCTCAGAAGGTTACTTTGTTAAGGGTTTTGAAACTCTCTTTCCCAAGCCTGCTAAGCCTGTGCCTGGTTGCACAGCTCCCATTCCAACATGTGCTTGTATCCAATCTCAGGAGGCTAGGAGGAAAGAGATCCTGGGTATTTGTACTGTGGTGGTGCCCAGAGACCCACATCATCTGTGCATGATTATAATTGTTTAAAAACTGTTTCTTTTTTTTATGTGCTTCACATTTATGCTCAGGGGAGCACTGTCTGTGATTTACATGAAGCCTGGCCTGCCAGTAGGATGCAGATGATGATGATAAATGTTTGGGTGTGCTGACAAGGGCGTGTTGCTTGCTGTGTTTTGGATCCAAAAACTCACCAGAGACTTTTGAACATGTGAAATCAAAGTTAAATACTTGTAAAATGTTGGGCTGACAGCCTTAGAGAATGAAGAGCTGGGAACTGTGTTGGACTGTGTTCGAGTTCTCCCTTATTATTTAATGTGGCACGGAATAAGAGGGGAGATGAGCTGGTGACCCAGTTGGAGTGCCAGGTACTGTCACAGGCTGTGCTGCAGCTTTCTGCTCCTCAGGGTCCCTCAGAAGCACCAGACCCCAGCTGTGTCCAGTAAAGAGGGATTGGCCAGGCTGGCCACAGGCACAGTGTGCTTGCTGGTGTCTCCCAGTGATCCCATGGACAGAACCAGCCAGTGTCTGAGCTAAGGAATTGTACTGGAGATCCTCTTTCCCTTGTGGCCAAACCTGCACCTTGGAGGCATTCCAGGAAGCCTGTGACAGCCTCGGCAGATCTTTGGCCTCCATGTCTGCTGAAGGAGGCTCTTCTGCAGGGATTTGTCTTCTTGTCAGTAATTCGTGAGGGATTTTCTGCTGTGTCCTGTGAGCATGCTGCATGCACTAACAAATCTGTGTTCTTGGTCTCTTACTTGTCCTCATTTTACCTCAGGAGACACTGATAAATTAGGGTACTTGCTCATGGCTATTGTGGTGAGATCCAAGTTGTCCAGAGGAACAGAAGTCCAGCTCAGTCCATTCCATAAAATTGTTTACAGATGTAAGCAAAAGTTACAGATTAGTCCAAACAGAACTGTTTAAGACCACCCAAAGATCCTGTTAGAAATGTGAACAGTAAACAAAGGGAGAGGGAAATCAGATATGAAGGAACTTTTATCAGAAAGCAAATGTAATTACTGGACAAAATTGAGGAGGAGAAATTGCCTCAGAAATTTGTCTTCTGGGCTTATTAAAAAAGTGCCAAAAAGTTTGGAAAGATACAGGCAGCAGAGGAGGAATTGTAGTATCAGACAGATTTTACACTGGAGAAAATACATTTCACTTTCCTTCCATTCATCTCTCCAGCCATTGCAATCTCCAAACTTGCCATTTATGTCCTTATGATAACATTGTCCTAATTAGGGCCACAGAAAGGAAGACAGATGATCCCAGCAATTCTGGGTGTCTTGAGAGCCAGGCTTGAATTTCTTCCTGTCAATCCTTAGCTGTCATTTTTTCTTCTCTCCTCACTTTTTTTCCCTATTACCTTTGACTCCTGCAGAAGATTTTGGCTTAGCTGGCTAAAGTAGATTCTGGTGTTAGAGATCTGTGATCAGAACTGTGGGAGAACTTACTGCTGTGTAGTTAATTATTTACTGGGGCATAATGGCAATTCCTATAAACACCAGAACTGGCACTTTTGAATCAAAATCCTGTCTTCCATCTTGAATCAATGAAGCATCATTTTTTGCCAGGATGAAGCAATAATAAAAGTTTTAACTTTTTGACCCTGCTGACCTGAGCTGAGCAAAAAATTTCAACAAGAGGATGAAGAGCTCCATTTCTCTGTCTCTATCACATTTTAATAAGTCTTATAAATAGCTAGAATCAAATTTTGTAATTTGGATCTTAAATTTTAGGTATTTGTTGTGTATTCCGAGTGTAGGGGCTCCATAAAGAGTTAGGAAAAAAAAAGAGTAAATATAAGTAATGGTTGTATAAAATGGTCAGAGTGGTGTTATTCTAGCTCAAAGCAATCATTAGCAGTACACACTGAGAGGTCGTTCACCTTTCCATACATGTTTATATGGTTTGTCTGTGTCTTCTTTTTCCAGACACACTTTCCTCCCCTCAGGGTCAATGAAGATCAGCGAGACTCAAGTCTCAGACAGTGGAATGTATATCTGTGTGGCTACAAACATTGCTGGGAACGTGACTCAGTCGGTGAAGCTCAGTGTACATGGTGAGTTGGAACTCCAGGGCTCATCATCTGCAAGTTTCCACATGGAACTGGGCATCTTTAAGAGGTTTTCAAAGTTTTTTCCTATCTGACATTAAATCCTCTCAGCTGTTGTTTCTTTCAGGTTGTATTATCTTCATATGTGAGTTACTGATTTTGTGGAAAGGAAATATTGTATAAACACACACAAATACATAGATATGTGTAAAGGTTTCCAGTTGCTCCAGCCAGGGCCTGTGTCCTTCTCTCTCTCCTCACCTTTATCTCATGTCACTCCTTTGTCTCTCTCCTGCTGTCTCCATACTGGGGCCCAACCACTGTCTCTTAGGCACTCACACAATGTCAAGTTTGAAAAAATGTCACTTGTTATTGTTTCAGGCATGTTTTAAAGTCTTTTTATTGCCAGTGGTCCTTAGGGGAAAAAAAAAAAAAAAGTGGCAAAAGACTTATGGTGGATTTATATTATTCTGTAGGCCCACCAAAAATTACTTCCAGTCGTATTTTATCTCCCTTGTCTGAACTTGTGTTTGGAAACATACAAAGATCAGGGATTAGGGAAAGGAAATTAAAATGCCAAAAGGAAAATGCAATTAACTCTATTATAAAAGCTTTTGAATGGTTCTGTGAGGAGCTCTTCCAGTGTGCTCAGAATATGACACTGCTCATGGGAGTTGTGCTGTGTGGCTTGTTCAAATAAATTCAGCACCAGGGTATCACCCATCCTATTCTGTGTAGGGAATATGCAGGGCTGCTTTCGTAGGCACCTGAGGGCATTTGATTTCACTAAATAAGGAACATTTTCTAAAATGATAAAAACAGAAAAGAATTTCATAGGATCATAAAATGGTTTGAGTTGAAAGAGACTTTTAAAGGTCACGCAGTGCCACCCCCTGCCATGGGCAGGGACAGCTCCCACTATCCCAGGGTGTCCCAAGCCCTGTCCAACCTGGCCTTGGACCCTTCCAAAGATCCAGGAGCAGCCACAACTTCTCTGGGCACCCTGTGCCAGGGCCTTCCCACCCTGACCATAAAATTTTCTTCCTTATACCTGGTCCAAATGTCTTCTTTCTTCGTTTAAAATAGTTTCCCCCTTGTCCTGTCCCTCCAGGCCCTTGTTCCAAGTCCCTCTCCAGCTCTCCTGGAGCCCCTCTAGGCACTGGAAAGTGCTCTGTGGTCTCCCTGGAGACCCCAGGCTGAACACTCGCAGCTCTCCCAGCCTTAAGAGTGATACTGTGTGTTGTTCCTTTCACATTTCTGTGGACTAAAGTTGTCCTCTTCAGTTCCTCCGAGGATCCAGCGTGGCCCTCGAGTTGTGAAAGCGCAGGCTGGGCAGCGAGCGGAGCTTCCCTGCAGGGCCCAGGGCGTCCCTGCCCCGGCGGTCTCGTGGCTCCGAGGCACGAGCGCTGTGCCTGCAGACGGGGGGAGGTTCCTGCAGAGCCCGGGCGGAGCTCTGGGCATCAGCAGCATCCAGCTCCCTGACGCTGGCATCTACACCTGTGTGGCCACCAACGCTGCGGGCAGCGACACGGCAGAGCTCACAGTACAAGTGCAAGGTACGTGCCTGGGGCCGTGCTCCTGCCCTGGCCTGGGTGGCAGCAACTCCCTGCCAGTGGGGTGGGGTTGCAGCCTTGCGGGGCAGGGCTTTCTCTGGCCCGCTGTTACGTGATGCAAAAGCCACATCTGGTTTAGATGTTACGTTCTGATGGTAATTGAGGAGAATTAGAATGAGCAAATAGTCTTTGGAGAGGTTGCAGAAATAAAAAAAAGAGAAGCATGCGTACTCTCTCTCTCTCTATATATATAAATTTAAATTAAAAAATGATGTTGAAATGGTGAAAGGGTAAGTGGTCAATGTGCCAATTTAAATATGTAGCATAACTTCTCACCTGAGGGGTTGGCAGATGTCAATGGAGCATAACTGACTTCAGCTAAACAGGAACTGTTTCTTCTGTGGAGAAGTCTAAAGGCAACATTGTGATGCCTTTGAATTAGAGATGCTGAGAAACATTTCCTACAGACAACAAAGAACTCTTAGTAACTTTATTTAATTATAAAGAATATTCTTCATATAGTCTCAGTCTGCACAGGAGTTTAAAATGAGACTTGAGAACAAAGGATGGTGGTAGCACTAAAATATGTGGTGTGAGGAAAAAACACTTAATATTTTTCAGGTTATGCAGAAACATTGCCTTCAAAATAAATATAGCAAGACTTTAAAAAGCTCTTTTCTGTGAAGTTTGAAAGCATCTTTGTACTGCTTACTTCCTAAATATTCCTACTGAAATGGAAACTACTTGTGTAGTACCCATTCCAGTCAATGTAAAGAGGTTTACTGGAATGCAACCTTGTGTGAATAAGAGAGACTTAGTGTTATATATTGTCAAACTGTATTTTTATATTTGGAGCGGAGATAAAGCAGTTTCTTGGATCTAATTTTCTTTCAGAGCCTCCCACTATTGAGGACCTGGACCCTCCATTCAACAACCCCTTCCAAGAAAGAGTGGCCAACCAGCGCATCGCGTTCCCGTGCCCTGCAAAAGGTGAGTGTCTTGGTTACCCCTGGTAGTGACAAAAGGATCTTTTTGTGCTGACCATTACAAATTGCAACTCTGCTGTAAAAATGTCCAATCCACACAGTATTTTCCATGTATGCTTTATATGGAAAAATTCAAACTAACAGTGATTTAAATTACCACTGTGTGTGGAAGTCCTGTGGAAAGTCATTGCTAGCCAACAAGGATTTTACAGCGTTTAGGATGAAGATTTTTAATGTTAAAATCATCCTGTAACAGCTGGGGCTTCCTTTTGGAAGCTCCTGGCCTCCCTGTGTGTTGTCCTTCCAGCAAGCAGCAGGAGTTGTTTGACTCAATCTTGTTCCGAGCTGAGCGAAGCATTTGTGGCCGGTTCCCCTCTTCCTTGCAGGTATTCCCAAGCCTGCCATCCAGTGGCTGCGGAACGGGCGGGAGCTGAGCGGGGCTGAGCCGGGGCTCTCGGTGCTGCAGGATGGGGCCCTGCTGGTCATAGCTGCCCTCACGCCCTCAGACAGTGGGGACTACGTCTGTGTGGCAGCCAACGAGGCTGGCAGCACACAGAGGAGATACAGCCTGAAAGTCCATGGTAAATACATACAGCCCTTGGGGAGATGGCTTGGAAAAGCATCTTCTGTTTTCTTCTTGCAAATTGCATGGCCCAAAGCTGCCCTTGAGCTGCTAAACTATAAAATCCGAGTACTTCCTATTTTTCTGACGCTCTCCATAGTTTTTCTTTTCCCTTTTTTTCTGTTCTCCGTGACTTTATGCACAAACCATCTTCGTTTTGCTCAAGAATCCAGGTTCATCATATTGGTAAAAACTCCAGTTATACTTGAAAATTTTAATGCAAATAACAAGTGATGCTTTGTAATGTGGAAGTTGCAGATTGAGGACTAGGTCTGCATTTTAAATGAGAGAAGAGTTATCAGAATGAAGAAAGACTAGAAGCTTTCTAGTTGCTGATACTCTTATTCTTCCAGAACCCTAGTTAGGAAATAGAAACCCTACAAATTGCTGTTATTCCAGCCTTGTTCACTTCCCATGACAGTTTGTTCTAATTAGCTGGCTCCTCAGTGTGGTTGGAACTTTCTAATCCACCACTTAAGGCCATTGTCCCTCATAGTGGGACAAATGATAGATGGGGTTCTTGGGCATGACTGGACCATTGAAGAAGAAGGATGACTCTGGAATAGGCTTCCTTCATATGCTAAACAAATAACACCAGATTTCAAGATTAAATTTCAGAATAATTTAAGATTATTCTCTTAAAATATTGATGGTGCTTGTGTTTGAGTGAATTTCTCTGGGAGTCTGTTATTGAGGAAGACTGTTTGTGGCAAAGAGAAGAAAGGATGCAGGGAGATGTGTCCAGAGCCTAAAGACAAATGGAAATGTTGGGAAGGGAATGAGAAGGGGTTGGGAAATTTTGATTTATAGTGGTGCTTGACTGGGATGGAAAGGAGGAAGGGGGAAATCACTGGAATAGGAAGACTTAAATCATAACGTTGAGCTTTCTTGCAGTTCCTCCTGAAATTAGAGATCAAGATAAGGTGACAAATACATCTGTGGTTGTTCATCACCCTGTAAGTCTCTTCTGTGAAGTAACTGCTAACCCCTTTCCAGTCATCTCCTGGTATAAGGATGATATCCAGGTATGTGGGATTAATCTAACAGTGGACTTTTGAGGGCTTGGTATGAGAATTCATTCAAAATAAATACAGGTAAATGCCTTTATGTATATTTAAGTGCTCTAAGAACACCCCTACAAAAAGGCAGCTAAATTTGGCTCATCCATTAATTCTGTAAGTCAATTATAAACTCTTTATTTTCAGTGTTCCCTTAGGAATTGGCCATGGCCATCTCCCAGTATTGTAAATGCCAATCCATGCAGAGGGGACCAGTATTGCCATTTTTCTCATTCTATAGACGGAGAAATAAGAACTGTGGAGGTGAACTGAATTCCTCAGGATTATCCTTGAGTCGTCTGTTTCCACTTGTCATAGTTTAAGATGAGGAGAAGTCCCTTTATGCACTCCTGGGACCGCCTGTTGCTGCTGGTTGGAGTTTCCCCACTCCCTGCCCTAGGCTGAGCTAGAAACCATATTGAATTCATTGCAGCAGGGCAAGAGATTAGTGCTGAAACTGAAAGGGGAAACAGATTATCCTTCCACTAAAACTACCATTTTCTTATAAAAATCCAGCTGTGATATTTGGCTGCTGTAGCTTGGCTCACATAATGTCTCGGGTTCCTCTAAGGTTGTGGAAAGCAGTGCTCTTCAGATTCTGCACAATGGGAAGATATTGAAGCTCCTGAAAGCTACTACTGAGGACGCAGGACAGTATTCATGCAAAGCCACAAACGTAGCAGGAAGTTCTGAGAAGCTGTTTAACCTCCATATACTTGGTTAGTTCCATGGCTTTGGGGTTGATTTTTGTTTGGTTTGGGTTTTAGTTGGTGATTGGAAAAACAGCTGATATTTAAGAACCCAATAAATTTCAACTCATTATAAATAGATTCTTCCACTCACTGCCCATGAATTATTGGATGCTGAAGCACTGAGTGCTTAAACATTGCCATTCTTGTAGCATTACAGACAAAATGTTTCTTTAGATTTCTGGGCTTTGGTGCTTTGTTTTGTCTTAGGGGTGTGCAGTGTGACACAGGGGTGTTCCCAGGTACAGTTCACCAGTGCAGGTGTGGAAGTTCTTGTCATGATAGACAGGTTGCTGTGCTCTACAGAATTCCCTCTGCAGGGACCACTAAAGGTGTTTCAAGGGAATAGTAAGATCCACTGCTGCATTCCCATCAGTCACAGGGTACAGCTTCCATGGCTAATTCCCAGTCCTTCCTTAATGTTTGTCTTTTTAAAGTTCCACCGAGCATAATAGGTGCCAGTACCCCTGGTGAAGTGGCAGTCATCCTCAACCATGAAATCCATCTGGAATGCAGAGCCAAGGGCTTCCCTGTTCCTGACATTCACTGGTTCAAGGATGGCAAGTGAGTATATTGCAGCTTTTGTGATTTATGTCAGGCTCTTCCTCCCCTAGTGCAGAGAGGAAGGAGGTGCAGTGTTTAACTACTTAGTGTCATCAGAATTTGGGGTAGTAAATTCTTTTATCAAAACTTAACATCCCACTTTTCTTTCTGAACTCACCCATTATTGACACTTGCAGAGCAGATTTTGGGTTTTTGGAGCAGGGTGATGGTTGAAGCATGATAAGCAGAGCCATTTCTTTGAGTTTATTTTGTGAGATATTCTACCTGGATTATTTTACACACATCATTAGTTAAAATGCAGTTGTTTAGCTAAGATGATTTTTTTCCACTGGTAGACAGAACTCGCTTCAGATGTTTTGCTGGCTAGTGCCTTGTGCAGTTCTGCATAGATACATTAAAGGTTTGGAAGGTTATATGTACATATCTATAGTGAAGGTTTGAAAACATTTATTGCCTGCATGTTTTCCATTCCTTATCTTATCTTCCAGGAAAGCACACTAGGAAAAGAATTCTTAAATACTAGCTGAAAACCCAGCTGGGCCAGGCATTTTTGGTGTTTAACAATGTAGTTCAGTAGGCTTTGGTCAGGACTCACAGCTCTTCTGCTGTGACAATTCCTTTCTTTTTGCTATGGGTATGTTTGTTGTTCCTGTGTAGGAGCTGATGTTTTGTTACCAGCAAAGGCCTGCCATGACTAAATAAATTAGAAAAAGGAGCTGAGGTCAGATGTGCAACTCTGGCTCTGATGCTGGCATCCTGGAGGTCTGAAAAAAGTACTTTTTTGTGGTTTGATTTCTTTTAGAAGTTAGGAGTAGAGTTAATCATAGTAGCTTGTCACTGCATGGTGGTTCTTGTGATTAATGCCATTAATTTAGTGCTAAATGACACTCTAAAATGCTACAATTACTGTCACCAAAGGACCTCTTCTTCTTACAGTCAGTTTAAATTAATGTTGAAAGGGTGGGGCCAGATTTCTGTGAAGCAAAATGGTCTCTGTTTCAGGCCTCTGTTTTTGGGTGATCCCAACGTTGAGCTCCTGGACAGGGACCAAGTTCTCCACATCAAGAGCGCTCGCAGGGTTGACAAGGGCCGCTACCAGTGCAGTGCCACCAACACTGCTGGCAAACAAGTGAAGGAGGCCAGGCTCATTGTCCACGGTAAGTTTATGGAATGCCTGATCCCAGAAGATCCTCTTGTTTTACTCTTAAGGTTTCTTTTTGAATGGAGATACTCATGCAAATGCAAATTAAGTCTCTGATACTCCAAAAATTTGTGTGTAAACTTAATTTAATAATCATGTGTTCACAAAATGACGTTTTTGAGTATTCGTACGTATGAAGTATGGATGTATCTTTGCAGGCTTGGAAAAAGACCATGAAATGTTGTTTATATGCTTCTTTTTCTAATTAGTGAAAGCAAAAAATCTTGAACGGTGTTCTCAAATTCTGCTGTTAGTTTCAACGGATTTTTTACGATCACGTCTTTATTGTTTTGGTCTGTCTTAGGGAGGAGAAAATTAATAAGGTTTTGATTTTAATACACATTTGGTCTTATTTTTATTAACCTGGTGCCAGGACACAGCCTGTGCTTCATGGGACTCAGAAACCCTCGTGCCTGGAGTGTGAAGGGTAGGGATTTGAGCCTGTTAGCTCTCAAGTCCTCCCTTTGATAGATTTGTTCCTGAGCATTGTGTGTGATTCTGTGAATTTAATATGCATTATTTCCCTCATTTGGGACATTTGTGAAGCACAGAGCACCCACAGGCACTGGAATGTGGCTGCACACCGGTTGTGGTGAGACCTTTTTCTGTCGGGAACAAAGAGAAGACTGGGACGACTTGCAGGGGATTATGGCTGTTCTGAGATTAGAGGAATAAAATGGCTTCCCCCCCTTCCCCTCAGATAAAATCCTCTCAGATGAGTAGATTTATTTCAGGTTCTTCAGGAAAGATGAATTTGTGACAGCAGAATGGAACTTCTCTTTACTTTTACTCATTAGTCTAGTCCTGGCGGGACAAACAGAAGCCCACAGAGTAACTGAGGAGCCTCAATGCTAGTTCTTACTTCGTTTTAGCTGTTTAGCCCTGCTTTTGGCTTTGATATTTTCCTAAAACACCATATTAAAACCATTCCTCATTTCTCTGATAGAGAAATGCAGTTGCCTTTGAACTGGGTGCGTTTCTGCATATTCAGTGGATTTGGGGCTTTTTACACAAAAATATATGTTTTATTAGTAAATATTGCATTGTGGGTTGATAACTGCAGGACCTGTCTCAGGTAGGGATCCATCCATTCACAGACACTTGGCTTTGTATTTCTGCAGTGGTCTTTTCAATGATCACTACGGAAGTCAGAGGAATCCGTGGATGTACTGAGCATGTTTGGCAGCAGAGGAGTCAATGTGTCTGCCAGATGTGTCTGGTCCTTTCAGCAGCCATAAATTTAGTCGTTGCCAATTGCACTGTGTTTTTATTGCTTCTATAGAGATTTACGGACTCTTTATATTGGCTGATTTACACAAGAGCTTGTTTGCTAGAAAAATCCAAGTCCTGCTGCCTAGAGAGCAAGGGAAATGACTATGGGCCAAAAAGCTTCAAAAATAGGAGCATAAAGCAAGACTGTTAAGCTCATACTTAGTCTCAAAGTAACTGACTTCATCCTCAAAAGTTTGGAGCATGGAGCAGTTCCCACTGCCGTTGTGGAGGCTCTTGGGTGTGTTTGGTATTTTCAACAGCAGGATCCTTGCTGGGAGGATGCACCTCCCAAGGCATCCAGGGATTGCTCGTTCTTTGGAGACAGGGAAGAGGGCTGCCCAAATGCATTGCAGGAGGCGTGGAGGCCCAGCTGTCCTAATCTGGCACATGTTGGAGCCTGGTGGCCTTTTTGTTGTGTTTTCTTCGTGCTTTCCACCCTGTGAGCCTTGAAGGACTGTACAGGTGATAGATGAGCTCTGCTGGCAGAGAACCAAACAAAACACAGCAGGAAGGGTTGGAAGGCTGATGAAGATATTTTATTCTTATAGCATTCTAATGTTTTGTTTAAATCTGCACATATTTGTAGTCTAAGGCTCTAATGTTGTTATTTTGTCTTTTGAACTAGTCCCCCCTAGTATTAAGGGAGGAAACATTACGACAGAGGTATCGGTGCTCCTCAACAACCTGATAAATCTGGAATGTGAAGCCAAGGGAATCCCCGTGCCCACCATCACCTGGTACAAGGATGGGCAGCGTGTGCTTTCCAGCCCCCAGGCTCTGTATGTGGACAGAGGGCAGTTCCTGCAGATCCCACGGGCACAGGTGGCAGACGCTGCCCAGTACTCGTGCCGTGTGAGCAGCGCCGCGGGGGCTGCCGAGAAGCTCTTCCGTGTGGATGTCTACGGTGAGGGACAGCTCCTGGACTGCCTTACTGCTCCTGCAGAACACCTGTGGAAGAGATTTTCAGCCTCTGCAGCCTGGCAGTGGCTGTGATTAAATTCTGGCCTTTGTTAGCAGGGCTGTGTAGAGGGAGATTTAGGCCCTCTGCTTTATGGGACTCTCCAACAGCTCTTTGACTTCATGGAGTCTAAAATGGTGTGGGTTGAAAGGGACCTTAAAGCCCATTCAGTCCTGACCCTGCTATGGGCAGGGACACCTTCCACTAGCCCAGATCTGCTTCAAGCCCCGTCCAGCCTGGCCTTGGACACTTCCAGGGATCTAGGGGCAGCCACAGCTTCTCTGGGCACCCTGTGCTGGCCTCTCCCCATCCTCACAGGGAACAATTCCTTCCCAGTACCCCATTTAACCCTGCCCTCCCCTCACTGACCTTGGACCATGCTTTCTTCTACTCGGCTATTTATTTTCCATGTAGATCCATTCTCTATCTCACATCTGCATACTAAACAATACTTACTTGAAAGAACCACTCTGCGTGGGATCTTGAGTGTACTCCTTTAAGTCCTTCTTGTTTAGTTCTTTCCTCTCAAAGTACTGCATATCCTCTGTTTTACATATACAGCTGGTCAATTTTGAGCTACATCACTTGACTTTTCTGCCTTGCCTTGCCCCAGCAGCAAATTCTCACGTGAAATTGTGCGTGATATAATGGCAAATGAAGCCAGAGTGGGTAGAACAAACCCATTTTCTCTTAATACATTTTTTTGGCTACAGAATTAATGGCATGCAATATATTTCTTCCTTTCTGCAGTTCCTCCAGTAATCGAGGGTGATGCTGACACAGCCCAGAGCAGGCAGGTGGTTGCTGGGAGTTCCCTGACGTTGGACTGTAAGGCTGCTGGCAACCCTCCCCCTCTCCTGACCTGGTTAAAAGACAGGGTTCCTGTGAAAGCAAGTGACAAGCTCCGTGTCCTGGCTGGGGGGAAGCAGCTGGAGATCCTGAATGCCATCGAGGCTGACCAGGGCCAGTACTGGTGTGTGGCCACAAGCATAGCTGGAGAACAGGAAATCAAGTATGACGTTGAAATCTTAGGTGTGTGAGCTGCAGATTTATCATGTTCCCATAAACCCAAGATGGAAAAGTTCCATTACACCTACGGTTTCATTTTTGTTGGTATTAATATATTAAGATAAGTTAGTCACCCTCTGTGTCTAGCTGAACCTGGGCACAGCACAACTTTTCTGTCCAGGGCTACAGGACAGTTGAAGACTTGTAAGTTCATGTTAGTTCTTGAAGGATTTCTCTGCATGTGGTAGGTAAATATAATTCTCAGTAACTATTTCTAAAATTCTTCTTACTTGTCTTCGGAGAAGAAAATCACAGACATCCATTACAAATATCACTTAGAAGCTGCCTCTGGGAGAGGACATCTTTCTCTGAATTTAAGTTGTGTTGTGCAAGTTTTGAACCTTGTACTGAAAAAACCCCTTTTTCTTCTGTAACCGTTGAATCCATTACTACAGTCCCTTCTGAATGTCTTGAGGTCTTCTCCTGACATGGAAGAGAACTGTGAAGAACTGATTTTTAGGTTTTGCTCACTTGAGCATAATACTGAGTGCAGATGAAGAGCATCCTTTCTGCTGGGAAATGTCACGGGTCTTCATAGTGGAGGAGCTGTGTGGCAGTGCTTCCTTCCCAGAGAGGATGAGACAGGGTGAAGAGGACCTTGAAGAGAATCCTGTGCACCTTTGTTTTCTCCCTCTGCTTACAGAGGGTGCTAAAAGCCCCCCTGCCCCTTCCCACCCATTCACAAGGTTCTTCTGACAGAATCTAGAAAACCAAACCAAATAAGAAACAGTAAAAAACTGAGAACAGTGATTTGAAGCCACAAAATGTCACTGGGCAGATGTTTGCCTTCAGAAAGGAACAGTGGTTCATAATGAATCAATATGTGTTTAACAGTGCTATTTGAGGAGGGAGACTTGTTTGATATTTCTGATGTATAAATGTTTCTGTTGGTGGATTTTTCTCTCTTACAGTGCCACCATTTGTGGAAGGTGGGGATGAGCTCTTGGGCCATATTGTGATTCTTCACAGCCCTTTGGAGCTGGATTGTTCAGCAAGAGGGACACCCTCACCAACTATCACGTAAGGACCCTGCTATGACAGTAGAAATAATAGAAATTAATCTGCTGGTTGGTTAGGTGAGCTTTATGAGCCACCTGCTTTAATCAGTGGTGATTAATGACTAAAGGACAAACTCCTGGCTCCACTAATAGCACCATCAGGCACTCACTTGGCAACATCAGGATTTCATTTTAAAGTAGTTTGGTTTTTTGTGCCAATATCCATGTCCTGGAAATTAGGATAGAAAACAAGAGCAGACAAAACTTCTAAGTCCTTTTCTAACTCAACTTAATGTGCCCTTTTCTCCTAAGACCCATGATTGCTTTTGCTTTGGAGGTTCCTCTCTGCCTCTGGTGGTATCTGCTGTTACCTTTCTGACACTGTCTTTAGAGGCTGTTCCCCAGTACTCCCTTCTGATAAACCCTTCAATCTATGGCACTCACACAAGGGGAATAGAACCTGACACTTCCAGACTTCCCTAGAAATGCAAACAGTTACTGAGGCATTCCGTTTAATAGAATTTTGCATGCATTAAGATTGCTGCTGATCTTACTTTCACTGACAACTGAAATGGAACTTTCTTTTTGGTAGGTGGTTCAAAGATGGGCAGCTGGTCAGAGAGGAGGCTGGGCACAAGGTCTTGTTAAATGGACAGAAACTGGTCATCTCTCAAGCTCAAGTGTCAGACAGCGGCCGCTATAAATGCGTGGCTGCAAACGAGGCAGGAGAACATGAAAAGGAATTTGATGTTACAGTGCATGGTAGGTTACTCAAGGTGGGCGGGAAGCAGCGGACTACTTTTATTTCAAATTGCTG
The DNA here is from genome assembly GCA_013401135.1 of Cettia cetti. Lineage (NCBI taxonomy): Eukaryota > Metazoa > Chordata > Aves > Passeriformes > Sylviidae > Cettia > Cettia cetti. The sequence continues at coordinate 10,028 of VZUI01087986.1, read as the reverse complement.
CCAAGAAGGTGCTCAAACTTTCTATAAACATTTATTTGCATTAGCAGGTTGAAAAACTGGAGAGGAGATTAGATGATATAGAATCACAGAATGGTTTGGGTTGGACACAAGCCATGGCAGGGACACCTTCCACTAGATCTGGAAGTAGAAGTAAAACTGTGCTTACCTCTAGGATAGTGCTTCTGTATATTTAAATGTGCATGTCTAAATGAGATATCCTTTTTGTTTCTGGTGCTTTTTACAGTTCCTCCTACCATTAAATCGGCTGGGCCTTCTGAGAGAGCAGTTGTGCTCCACAAGCCTGTGATGCTGCAGTGCATAGCCAGTGGCATCCCCAGCCCTTCCATAACCTGGTTAAAAGATGGGCAGCCAGTAAACACAGCCAGGGGAAGTATCAGAGTAAGCATGATTCTTTTATGGAAGATAATTGCTGTAAGTTATATATGTTAGCGCTTCTTTTCCTTTTGCTTCCCTCACACCGTGACACAAAAATGCTTAAGATCCATCCCGCAGAGTGAGGGGCTTTTTACCTATTAGGGTGGTGTCTCAGGTAATAGCATGTTCAGTAGACTGAACCCCACTAGATACCTCATATCAGCACAGACCATGACTGGAAATTCAGAATCTGTCTCCTTCCAGCTGTACTTTGCCCTTCAAGGTCAAATGCTCATCTGCTGGTTGTGAGATGGCTCTAGCCCCTCGTCCCTGTGAGGTGGGATTAGCTGAGCTGTTCTGTAATCACTGCAGCAGCTACCTGTAATTCCCTTCTCCTGGTGAGATCCTGCCTTTCCATGAAGAGCCCTCCTCAGTGCTCACAGGTTCCAGGGATGAGTGCTTACAGTGGCTTTGATTTCCCATGGCTAGAGCAGTTTTTGGCACCTTGCCTGCAGTCTCCTCTGCCTACCTGCCCGTCGCCAGCCAGCCCTCCTCACACCTGCACGGCTCCTGATGCAGGTGTCCCAGGGACACTGAAATCCCTGACCCAGCAGTTTCCTGCTTCCACGGGCCGGGGTTGAGAGGGGATGAGCCTGGCCGTGTCCGCTCGCCCTCTCTAGAGTGGCTGTGCCGCGGGCAGTGGTGTCACACGGCTCCTCTCTTGTTTGGGAACAGCTGGAGGCCTCAGGCCGTGTCCTGCAGCTTGACAAGGCCCTGCCCGGAGACGCCGCCCGCTACACCTGCGTGGCCACCAACGCTGCGGGGGAGGCCCAGCAGCACACCCGGCTCCACGTGCATGGTAATGCGGCCAAAGGGGGCTGTCCACGCAGCTCCTGCGCCCGGGCTCAGCCTGCTCTGCCTTTTCTCCTGGCTCTGCACACCCACCTCTCAGTTCTCTTTCTCTGTCACACTCCGTTAGTGAGAAGTGAGGGCTAAAACTGGCTTTTGTGGAGTTTGGACTCTCTCCTCTAATACCAAAGGACACAGAAATGAATGAATGAATGAATGTCTTTCCAAGTACCTCTGCTGCTCAGAGGTATCCCAAAAAGCCAAACACATTCCTACTAACCCACCCCTCAGAAGGGTACTCTCTGTTTCTGAATCGCTGTGTGATGTACTACCATTGGCATTACTAATTCCATCCAAGGTTTTTGTGAGTATTCATGTTCCCCATGACCCTGGGGAATGGGAAATTTTTATAGGAATAACTTTTTTGAGAAAGGAACATTTTCTTTTGAGGGGAATTTTCAGCCTGTTCAAAAGGAATTTTCTTTTGCAGCTAAAAACAGTATAAAAAGAATCAGGGAAACTTGAGAAGCTTACGTTTGCATGTGAATTTAATAAATGTTTTCACTGTAATTTACGTGTATTTGGCTCAGAAGTGGTCGTGAAGTGTTGTGCATTGCTGATGTGACCCAGTCCTTAAAGGAGGTGTGGGAATCCTCAGGAGGTGCAGAAATAGACTGTGGCAATATTCTCACAGAGTATGCCAATATTCTCACAGAGTATTGACTTTTATTGCCAAACCAAGCTAGTAACTGGAAAATGTTAAACTGAAGCGAGGAGAAGTTGCAGAGTCTCTGTGGATGGGACTTGGAAAGAGGAGCCACATTCAGACTGTGATAATTGCATCACAACTAATTTCATTGTTAGTCCATGCTCGTAAAGCTCTTCTTTGCTGTCAGTCTTCACGTTTGAACAGTCATTATCTAGCGTTTCTGTCATGTTTCAGATTTTGGAACTTCAGGAAGGTAAAAGCTGTCTCTACACCACTCAGTTTACTAGCACCAGATGAAGCGAGAGGAGCTTGCCACAGGAAAGAATTGCTCTTCTGTGTTGTGTACCCATTACTTGCAAATCTACTTTAAGTTCCATTTTTCCCAAAAAAATTAAAATTAACAAAAATAATGTTTTATTCCTCTTACCTTTAATGAGTTTGTATAATTAGAGAGTATTCCCATTTCAGAGATAAATTTTCTGGAGAAAATTTGGTCACGCAGCAGTTGAAGCTTGTGCAACTCATTGCCAAAGCTTCTCCGAGGGTAGATGACTTTGTGATTGGGTGCTCTGCTAGCTGCATGGCTGAATTAATGAAAACCTGCTCCTTTTGTCTTTTCCCAGAACCACCCAGTCTGGAAGATGCAGGAAAAATATTAAATGAAACAGTGGTGGTGAATAATCCAATCCATCTTGAATGCAGAGCATCCGGGAACCCTCTGCCAGGTATCCATGTGCACCTCGGGGAACATCTCATAACGGGTTTCACTTTCATGTGTCTTTGGAAAATAATGGATATGCTGAAAGGGGAGCTAATTTTAAACCAGCTAGAAACTGTATGATGGGAAATGCCAGTGATGGGCTGATATGGGGGAAGGATTCAGAAATTCAGTGATCCTCATTGATAAATGAATAAAAACACATCACAAGGATAATCTGTTCCCTTGTGATGCCCTGTCCACAGGCAAGAGCACTATTTGATTTCTACTGAATGAGCTTTCAACACATCCACTTTTATCTCCTGTCAGTTCAGTATTTGTTAGTGTAAGGCAGACCTGAAATACTTCATGGATTGAGTGTGACTGTCAAGTGTGCCTGTGTCTAGGACTTTTTTTAATGTGTGGTTTTTGTTACCTGGTAGGATATAAAGAGGTAAATTATTATGAGAGCAATTTGCTGTAATAATTGTTTTAGAGCAAAACAGAGGGAATAGTTACTAAGAGCTTATATCTAACATAAGAAATTATTCTCATGCTGATTATAGCTACATTTTCAGAAGAAAGATGTTATTTACATTTCAGATGTGCATCCAACTTCTCCTTTTCTGCCTTTTAAAGAAATAATTCTCAGCAAAGTAGTATTTTGTAGAATAATTTATACTTACATAAAAACCCCTAAAATATCAAAGAAGTAAAATGTTATAAAGGCATAAAAAAATTATATTTATTTTACATTCCTTTTAAATTCCTTTCTTCTTTTATCCTCCAAGTTTTCAGTTATTTTTGAAAAAACAAAACGATGGATTACAAATAATTTATGAATAAGAACAGTTTGGTCACCCCTGGTGTGATGTGATGGCACATCTTATTGTCAAGATACAACATGAGTCAGGGAAGTGAGAGCACAGCATTCCACTGGAAAAGAGAGAAGCTGTGTGCAAGTCTTGTCTATCAGTCAGGACAGAGCACTTAGTGGGTGTGATTCTTTCCCCAAAACCCCTTGTGTATTACAGATAATCCTTCCATGAGCAGTAATTCCATCTGAATAGTGGAGTAGTGCCAGCAAAGCCTCAATGACCCATTCTCCTGATGAATGGTGCCATCTTTTGGCTGAGGTGCAAAATCTGCAGATTTTCTGGGTTGTCAACTTCCTATAAAATTTCTTCTGCAGTAACACCAAGTTTTCTGCTCTTTATTTTCAGTTTTTTGACCTACCAGTTGCACTTTGATTTGGTTGCTAATATTTTGATTCTTTGTCCCAGGTAGTTCAGTTTAATGTAGTGATAATTTAGGGTAAAAGGTAAAAAAATCTGATATATATAATAGAATCCCTGGATTAGATCCTCTGTATTGTAGTATCCCTGGGTGGCTTGCATTGGAAGGGACTTGAAAACTCATCTCCTTCCATCCCCCTGAAGGGATACCTTCATGTTTTTGTGTGGTTTTAAACAGCTGCTCTTCACCTTTGTATAAGTAAATTTCCTATAACTTGCTTTGTGTGATAATTTCTCAATTTCGAAACACTTTTTCATAAATATATGGGGGGTGTGGATGATAGCGTCAAATTTCCTGTTGAATTGTTGGGCACAGTCAGTATTTTGTACAATCTCCCTATTTCCTGGTTTTCCGTTACATTTTACTGTTCTTAATCACAATTAACACTGCAGTTGACTGTTAGAGGTGTGCGTGGAGCTGAGGCGGCAGCGTGAGGGCTCTGTGGGGCCGTGTTTGTCAGGGCTGTCACTGATTTGTCCCGTTCCTGCCCCACAGCCATGTTGGCAGCGTGAGGGCTCTGTGGGGCCGTGTTTGTCAGGGCTGTCACTGATTTGTCCCGTTCCTGCCCCACAGCCATGTTGGCAGCGTGAGGGCTCTGTGGGGCCGTGTTTGTCAGGGCTGTCACTGATTTGTCCCGTTCCTGCCCCACAGCCATGTTGGCAGCGTGAGGGCTCTGTGGGGCCGTGTTTGTCAGGGCTGTCACTGATTTGTCCCGTTCCTGCCCCACAGCCATGTTGGCAGCGTGAGGGCTCTGTGGGGCCGTGTTTGTCAGGGCTGTCACTGATTTGTCCCGTTCCTGCCCCGCAGCTGTGTCGTGGTCCAAGGACGGCCGTGCGCTGGGGGACAGGGGACAGGTGCTGCACATCGAGGCCGTGCAGGTGGCCGACTCCGGCCTCTACAGGTGCCTGGCTGCCAATGCCGCGGGCACGGCCGAGCTGCTCTACAGCCTCCAGGTCCATGGTGAGTGCAGAACCACAGAATTGTCACTTCTGGAGCTGGGGGAACACTTCTGAGAACATTGAGTCCAACTGTTCCCTCAGTGTTGCCAAGGTCACCACTGACCCATGTCCCCAGGTGCTACATCCACACGGCTTTTAAATCCCTCCAGGGATGGGGACCCCACCGCTGCCCTGGGCAGCTGTCTGACTACCCTATCCACGAAGAAACTTGTCCTAATATCCAAATTAACCTCCCTACCTGCAGCAAAACTTGAGGCTGTTTCCTCTTGCCTTGTATTGTGACACTTAGGAATAATACATACAAGCTCCACCTTTGTTTTCCCTCCTTTTCCAGTCTTCTTGACAGACTTGGTGTCACTCATCACACCATCACAGAATCCCAGGGTGGTTTGGGTTGGAAGGGCCTTAAAGCCCATCCAGTGCCACCCTCTGCCATAGGCAGACACCTTCCACTATCCCTGGTTGCTCCAAACCCTGTCCAGCCTGGCCTGGGACACTTCCAGGGATCCAGGGGCAGCCACAGCCTCTCTGGGAATTCCATTCCAGGGTCCTCAATACCTTGCAGCCAGGAATTCCTTCCCAATATCCTATCTAACCCTGCCCTCTCTCTGGGAGTGGGAAGCCATTCCCCCTTGTCCTGGCACTCCATGCTCTTCACTCTTCTGTTTTCTCACTGACATTAGAATAAGTGTTTTGAATGCAGAAAATGTGCCAAGGGAAGGCATTTCTAGGAAGAATGAATTTGTGGAAGAGGTATTTTGTTTAAGGGATCACTTGAGCAATTTGGAGTTTGTTGTTGGTGACTTTGAAGCTCACAGTAGACAAAGGACACAGATCAAATGCTCTTTCATAATCCAAACGTTTTAAAGAAAAATGTGCTGCGTCTAAGAAGATGAAGTAGAAGTGTGGGTGTTTGCTGACATGAGACACCTGAGCAAAAGCCCAGTTGGAGCTTTTCCAGTGATCTCAGTGGCTTTTGGACATGGCCATATTCCAAATTCTTATCTTTGATACATGCATGTGCATGTAGCTGGTTTTCTGTGGGAGTCTTCCATACAAAAGTGTGGCCCAAATTTGGCGCAGCGTCCCCAGCTGAGATGCACGTACAGTATATAGTTCCTATTAATGTTAATTAATGACTTAGGCAGTGCATTTCCATGGATTTAATGACCATCATGGGAAAAATTGATGGCACAAGACACAGTTAAAGGCAATTGACTCCACCCAGTGAATAATTCCCAGGAAATCCTTAGAGCTAAGGTCATTATTCTAGTTAAATGGAAAATAACCCCTTAGTACACATGTGTCTTTTTAGGGGTGGTGGAATTTCAGCAAACACGTCCAGGGTTTTCTGGAGAACTAAAATTTTCTGACTTTCCCTTCTAGAGGGGACACAGCTTCCCCTTCTAGAACGGAGCATATGCAGTTGCAGCCACTAATGGCATCAAAGGTACTAACTGCATAGATCTCCTGGCCATGAACCTGCTTCATTCATCTGGTGTCCTGCCAGGCTGACAGTAGAGAGGTGCAGGAATTCACTATCCACAGGTTTATCATCCACTGTCCTTACAGTTTATGAGTTTGAGAAGACAAAACTTGAGGGTTTTGCCCTCTTTACCAGTGGAAGCAATGACTCCTTAAAGGAGAGCAGGCTCAAATGCCATGTACTGAAAGTTATGCTGCATTTATGGAAAGGCTGCTGTAGATGTCCATGAGCACCTGTCTTGGTCAACTACTGGTCTTATTCACAATTTCTCTTGTTAATAGTGTTATCAGATGTTTTTGGCATTAAAAACAATGCTTGATACTGCAGGCTTAAAACTAAATGGAGCCAGGCAGGCCAGCTCAAGGAAGCAGGTGGAATTCCAGTTTAGTTAGAATTCATAGAACTTCATTGTATTAATTTTTTGCAGTTCTTTATCTCCACTGTAGCTTTCTCAGGCATTTGAGAACAATGAATGCTATTACACCACAATAAGAAGAACTCTGTGCGTAGAGAAAAAATTAAAAAATTATAAAATCCTGTGCCTATTTCCTGCCCTTACTGCTGTCACTGAAAATATGTACGGGTGAGGAGATTCACAGAATCATGGAATGGTTTGGATTGGAGGGGACCCTAAAGCCCATCCAGTTCCACCCCCTGCCATGGGCAGGGACACCTTCTACTAGCCCAGGCTGCTCCAAGTTCTGTCCAGCCTGGCCTTGGACATTTCCAGAGATTGGGGCAGTCACAACCCTAGTTATAGGCTCTTAGAGGTTGCTAAATTCACTCATGAATCTTACTGTCAGTGCAGAATTTTGTACATGTTATTTCCCCTCACACGGGGTGATATGTATGAGGAGCTCACACCATTCTCATCTCTTTGCAGGAGTGACTTTAAGCATTAAGTTTTCATCTGATACTGACTTTTGAACTTTATCACTAAATTATTAGTGGAAGAGCAAATAGAATAGTTTTGATTCTCCTAGTACATGGAACATCTTCCTTTTTTAATGATTCTTTTCTCCCTTTCTACCAGAGCCTTGCAACATTTGTTAGACTGTGTGCCTAGAGTAAGTGCTTTAGATGTTCCATTGCAATGTTTTGTGTCATCAGGAAGGCAGATGTTTTCCAGTCTGATCTGGTAAACGTTTCCATATGCTCTGCCAGGCCAATTTATCACTCTGTGTATGGATTTGCTTCATGTGGTTTTATATGGTAAACTCCTTTCTTTAATCCCCACCACTTCTCAAGTCTTTCACAAGGTCTAAATGGAATAGAAAAGTTTGAGGGAATATTTTCTGGCTTTATGGTGTGGTTCCCGGGTTTCACAGCTGTTCTCTGGGCTGAGGGCCCAGTCCCACATACCTTGCTCACAGTAGTTTCACTGCAGTTATCTGCCTGCTCATGCTAGGGAAGAGCAGGATCTGGCACGGAGCAAAGACGTGACAAGAGTTCAGCAGGAATGACAAGAGAAAAGAGAAATAACATCCCAAACTAGGCAGCCTATTTAATTTCATTGTGATTAATACCCTTATGTAGCTGTTACAGCCCTTTTTCTCTGGGTTTTTTTTCAGTCCCGCCATCCATCTCTGGCAACAGCGGCATGGTGACAGTAGTGGTCAATAATCCAGTGAGACTGGAGTGTGAAGCCAGAGGCATCCCTGCCCCTATCCTGACGTGGCTGAAGGATGGGAGCCCTGTGTCCAGTGTCAGCAATGGGCTCCAGGTACCAGGGTCAGATCCTGCTCTGGGGTGCTCCCTGTTGTGGGAGGAAGCTTTTAAGTCAATGCAGTTTAATGGCAGAGAATAAGTCGGAAGGTTTGGAATGATAATATAAGACCTTTTGCTCTGGGTTGTTTGTGTGAGTTTAGCTCCAGAACTGTGTAAAGTAGAAGACAGAGATATATTGAAATAAAGTGGTCCTTTCAGCTGATGTCATTCTCAGTAAGTTTGCATCAACAAATTTTCCACTTACTGGGAAGAAAAGGAAATTGGACCAAATTCCTCTGCTGAAGAGATCTGGAGAGCTCATTACATATGACAGTAATTCAGAAATGAAAACCAACCTCTGATATAAGAAGATATTTCAGAGGTAAAACAAGAGGCTGTGGTTGGTTTTTGGAAGTTGGTTTTATAATCTGAAAGGGAAGAGGGGGAATTTGTGTTCTGTGGGGACAGCTCAGGGCACAGATGAAAGGTGTGACAGCATGTTTGGAGCTGGTGGGAGGGAGGCAGAGGTGTCCAGATCATGCAAAGTCTGGGGAATGCCAGGAATTCCCTAGGGACTGGCATGAAGTTAGAGTTCTGCTTTTGCAGTTCTGGATAAGAAGAGAACACTGGGGAGCAGGGAGACGGCGGGAAGCAGTGGCAAAACAAATGTTCCATCTAGAAATGAGCCCTGCCTGTGTTTGACACTGGGTGTGCCCTGTGCTGTGCTCTTGTTGCAGGTGCTGTCAGGGGGCCGGGTGCTGGCACTGCCCAGTGCCCAGCTCAGTGACACGGGGACATACACGTGTGTGGCAGTCAACGCTGCGGGGGAGAGCCAGAGGGACGTCGACCTCCGCGTTCATGGTCAGTGCCAAATGTCTTTCTTTCGGTTCTGAGGGGTGTTTGTATGGAAGTTAAAACATATATGCACATCCACCCTCATCTACTGAAGCATGTTGGTGTGTTCTTCTGTGTATCCTTGAAGAAATCTAACTGCAGCAATGAATTTACAAGTTTAATGCATGAAAGCTCATTTACGAAGGATAAAAGAAAATACGTGTTTGTATAAAACCAGGTAGATCTGGCAGGTGAGAGACATTCTTGGGGCCAGTGCCCTGTTTCTTTATTCCACCAGAAGGAGGTACTGGGAGTTCCCATGCCATTCCCAAGCCTTGCTCTGCCTGCCTAAATGGAGGGGCTCTTTTAGTGCTAAACAGTGACACTGTGTTGAGCCCAGCCAGTCAGCTCTGTCTCCTTCAAGGAGCAGGAAAGAAGTGGTTTTTTACTTTGTCAGTTCTCCAGATTGTCAGTAAGTTAATTCTGAAATCTTCTTGCCTGAATGTATGTAAATTCATCCTCACTTCTGATTTGGGCAATATTCTCAGACACATGGTGGGATTGTTGAGACTGTCCTGTGCAGGATTTTGGTGATCCCTGTGGGTCCCTTCCAACTCAGGATATTCTATGATTCTGTGCTTTCTTGTAACTTGCATTAATTTCATCCTGGTGTTTTTATTACTTGTATCAGATACCTTTTCATGTTCATAGAATGGTTTGGGATTGAAGGGAGCTTAAAGCTCACCCAGTGCCACCTCTGCCATGGGCAAGGGCAACTTCTACTAACCCAGGTAGTTCCAAGCCCCATCCAGCCTGGCTTTGGACACTTCCAAGGATCCAGGGGCAGTCACAGCTTCTTTGGGCACCCTGTGCCACGGCCTCTCCACCCTCAGAGGGAAGGACTCCTTCCCAATATTCCATCTAACCCTGTTCTCTGGAAGGCACTCCTCGTCATCCTGTCTCTCCAGGCCCTTGCCCAAGGTCTGTCACAAGAGACATCAAAGGAAACGAGACAGGTTCCTTTGCAGGTGTCATGGGTTCTCCCTTTATTGTGGGATGAGCTCCTCTTTTATACAGAAAGTCAGAGGCCAGTTTGATTGGTAATACAAAAGGTAA